>JAOXYD010148183.1:0-10561 GCA_028565735.1 Pinacopodium congolense
CGCAAGGAGGGCAACTTTGCCATCCTTCTACAACTACTTTCTTATAATAATATGCAACACAGATGTATTTAAAGATTAAATGTTGGGCATAAACCAACTGTCATGTGACGCACTCTGATTGGCCACAGATTTTGTGAGTCCACACTGTCACGTGATAGTTGACGTGGTAATTTGTGGGACCCATATGAATTTTTTTTGGAAAGGATGTCACGTGACAGTGACACATGGCATGTGGGTCCTGTAAGATCTATGGGCCAATCAAGGTACGCCACGTGGCACTTAATGATTTGACTTAAAATAAGTTTGACTAGAATTATTTTTGAATGTTTTTAAAACTTTAGGGTTCTTTTTAAACGTTTTTGAAATATTATAGTGTTTTGAACGCTATGAAATGTTAGGGTCTGACCTATATTTTGATCGAAAATTTAGGGTTAAAATTGACCATTTTGCTATGATTGTTTTGTACTTGTTTGAGGTTTTATGAAAAGTTTTTAGGATGGTGAAGTTAGATGATGGTAAGAAGTAAAGATTTATACTTAAATCTATGAGTTCTGTGTTAAAAAAAAAAAAGAAGAAGATTTATGCTTTGGGAGGAAGAGAAACGAAGGTGAGAAGAGAGAAAAGAAAAAAAAAAAGAGAGAGAGAAAGAAAGGGTTTGTCGTGTTTTAAACGGACAGACTAATCAACTACTGACTAGATTAGTATACCGATGCAGTGTTTTAAATGATACACCAATCGATCAGTGGCACTGATCGACAGTGTTGAAATTTTCATCTTATTTACATTTTAACATTTAAAAATTTTAATATTTATAAAATAATTTTGATTTTGATTTAATATACTGGTGTCCGATCAAAACTAATGGGTTCAACTCAGACTTAGGCCGGTCCAATACAACCGTTGTCCTAATCAATGCTCTCCACTGTAGTTACTTGTCTGTGTGGACCTCATTTTCTGTCTACTTCCATGGCTGAGTCTTGATTGAGCTTTTGACAGAGAAATCAGGTGGGACTAAGAAGGCTGATGGGTAGATATAAGATTTTCCAAACATTGGTTGTAATATCTTTGTACAATCAATGTAACCGCTTTGTTTTGTTGAATCTTACAGGGTTTGATTTCCCACTAAATGGCAATTTTGTTGGTTCCTTTTTGTTTGCTTAAGCATTACTATTGATGGGTAAAGCTATGTAAAGCACTCTCTTCTGCAAGTTTTGTTCTTTCACTACAAGTACGCTATGGGACTAAACCAAAAAGCTAAATCATTTTGGGAAATGGTTAATTAAACTCGGCACTTTTGGCTACATACCTTTTTCTTGATGATTGGGTGTATCATTTAGTATGTTCAGAACTCTAGGAACAGACAAGGCTCTTATTATCAGAAAAAGGTGAAGTCCTTATAGAATTGTAGGAAATAAGAGAAAGGTAACTTCGTCTCGTTACCTTAAACAAGACCAAATGCCCCGTTCCGTACATTTTGTTTCCTTTTATTCATATTCTAAATATCTTTTTGTCTCCATTTGTGATCCCCTTCTTCTTGGTGTTCTTCGTTAGATTCAGTGAATTGATTATATGCCAAATGATACCTACAGGTCATAGTGTACAAATCTGGGTCTCAATGTGCTAGCTCTGGTGTAAATCAGCTCTCATCTTGAGGATTAGTGGGTGAATCAGTGTTGACAATTTCAAGTCCAGAAGATAAGGTATACTCATTCGTCACCTGACCTTAAAATAGTTGGCCCATTAATTTGTTTCATTCAAGCAACCATTTTTGTTTTCCAGGATGTGTTTGGTTTTGTCACAGGTTGTTGAGTGATATCCCACGTATGATTGAAAAATCCCCGGGCTGTTTTTCAATCATGAGTTGTCATTCTGCCTGTTGATTGGATTTTGGTTTTTGACATGGATTTTGGTTTTTGACATTCACAGATGAGTGAGACAGCTACCTCAAACCCTGCTCTTCATGCGTCAGTGTCTTTCGGTAGATTTGAGAATGATTCGCTCTCTTGGGAAAAATGGTCTTCTTTTTCTCCCAACAAGTACTTGGAGGAAGTAGAGAAGTGTGCCACGCCGGGATCCGTGGCGCAGAAAAAGGCTTACTTCGAAGCTCATTACAAGAAGATTGCTGCCAGAAAAGCTGAGCTGGTGGATCAGGAGAAGCAAATGGATCATGAGTCGTTGAGATCAGATGAGCAAAGCAATGGAGATCTCATGGGTGAGACGTGTCGTACAGAATTTGAGTTAGAAAAGTTTAATGGCCGAACTTCTGCGGAAGCTGTTGAGGGAGAAACTGAATCTAACAGTGATTTGGACAGTGCACATGTTGATGCAATCTTTGCAGAAGCTCATGGTTCATCTACTGAGGTGGATAAAGAACTGGACGGTAAATTGGATGTACCCGAGATGAAAATGCCAGAAGAAGGTCCTCTTCTAAATGAACTGGAAAGTCAACCATTGGAGTCTCAAGACTTGAAGGGATTGCAAAAGAGCTCGGAGAAACAGATGGAGAGCATCCCAAAAAATAAAGAAAAACCGGTGAAGTTGGATCGTCGAAAGGAATCTCAGAAGGTAAATAGTTCTCAAATCTTCCTTCTTTTATCCCTTGAAACTCTTTTTTGTTGGTGTCTTATAAATGATCCTTGTTTTGTTCATTTAGAGTACTCCAATAAGCAAAGGTAGAGATATGGCGACGGTGAAGAAGAAACAAGCATTGACTGTCACTAGACCGCCACAAACTTCCACCCCCAAACCCTTAAAACCAGTCATTTCTAGTGCAATGTCTACATCAAGGACTTCAACGAAGAAAACAATCAGTTCATCATTATCAAAGAGTAGAGTTCCTTCTGCAGGAGAAACCAAGAAAATGGCTTCTAAATCTTTGCACACGTCTTTTAGTTTGGATGGTCCTGGTTCTATCCAAAGTCACCATACGGCTACTAGAAAGTCTCTTATTATGGAAAAAATGGGGGACAAGGACATTGTCAAACGAGCATTTAAGACATTCCAAAATGGCTTCAGTGAGTTCAAATCTTCTTCTGAAGATAGATCTCTTGGTGCAAAGCAGGTTTGAATTTTATTAAGTTTTACCTCTTGGAGGAGACCTTCCAAAATTTCTTTGTTTCTACTACTTTAATGATGGCCAGTTGGCCACTGTCCGTGTGTTAGATGTTAACTTTTCTTATCTTTTTGACAGATGCTTACAAAAGGGGCAGAAATTAAAGTTTCCACATCTCTTAACCCTCAAAAGGAAAATGGAGGGTAATGTTCCTCATCCTTGCATCTTATGCTGGGGAATGTGTTTATCATTTGCATTAGACATACATATATACAAGCAAACATGTGTATATATATTATGTATCTCCTACAAATTAACTGGTGATACTTGCACATTGATGCAGTTAGATGCCCAGATGCTGTTTTCATCTATGGGATCATTAACTTTATTTCTGATTTTTGAAGTTACTTCTAGTTTCTATTAGCAGAATAAGTAAGAGTCTCTATTAGCAGAATAAGGAAGGTAACAGAGAATTGAAAAGCTCAAATAGACTAATAGGAAGCAGGATTGATGTTTACTGAATGTCATGTGCCTCAATTGTCAATAACTTCTACTCTCGGTTGTTGACGTAAAATTTCAACTCATATACCATTTTTTCATTGATACCAATGGACAAAATCTTTGGAAACCGATATACTTTTGTGCTCAATGTCAGCCACTTTTTCTTACCTAAGTACTACTGGCTTACGGTTATAACTGCATACAATTCTGAACAATGTCTCTTCTCTGAGGCACCATTGTCTCTGTAGCTCCCTTCATTGCCTATTTTGTGGACGGGTCTTCTTGTCTTGCTGACATTACAAAGATCATAGCTGGCAGTTTGCTGATTATCGATTTCCCTAGTAAATTGGTGGTCAGTGTGAGTGGGGTATAACATAAGATCAGCCTTCATATTGCTTCGTAGTGAATACAATATTAGTGAATCTTATCAAGGCAAGCTTTCAAGCAATATTGCCATGTAATATTGCTTTTCTATTTTTACCATTATCTTTCTTTGTATTTGCGAGTTTACTGCAAAATTGTTCTCTATTTATATGAATGCCTTGTTGAAGGAAGTTTTGCAAAATTGTTTTGTACCTTCACCTATTAGCCACACTTATTTGGAGCTCTTAAAAAATTCTTCTTTCTATTACTTTTGTTGGGAAATCAATGTTGCAATATATGTTTGGGATAGGTCCCTCAAAGCAGGAAGTATGGATAAAAAAACTGCTAAAGCAGCCCCATCTTTGGGATTGAGGACTGGTGAAAGGACTGTGAAAAGCAAAGAGGTACCAGTTGATCCCTTCCTTCTTCAGTCTTTCTCATGCAGGCAAAATTGTTTGGTAATTCTGAATCATATAATCTTGTTTCTGCTGGTTATTCAAATTGGATTTATTTTGGGATATATTTCAGTTTTCCAAAATGTTGGAAGAAAAATCAAATGTGAGAAAGGCAGGAAGTACGTGCCTTCGAGCAAAATCAAAGGTTTGCTTCATATATCAAGGTTTCTAGCATTAGGGTGTTTAGTGCATAATGTCCTCAAGTCAAATTTCATAGAATGTAACTGTGATAAAGCATTTGGAGAATAAAGTGAAACAATGCAATAACATCAGCGAAATTGCTTAATCGTTTTCATCATGCTTGCTACAGGAGGACAAAGAGATAAAAACGAGAAAGCTAAGACAGAACCTGAATTTTAATGCCACACCTTTGCCAAGTTCTTATCGGTTACAGAAACTATCGAAAAGCCCCTTGGACAAGGTATGCTTTATCTTCAGTCTGTTCTGCTTAACATGCACATCAAAAGGTCAAGCCAATTTCATTTTTATAATCCTAAAGTGAGAAAATGGACAAACATTTAGAGCAGATTAAGTCGTAGTTTTCATATAGCAAGGAATATGACCAATTCTTTGCTGAGGTCCTTTTTCTTTATAAATTGGTGGCTGCCCATCAACATCATTGATAATTTTAAATAAACATTTCAGTTCTTTCTGGAAATGCTTTTATTTAATTGGAAAGAATTATTTACAGTTTTGATCTGAATTCAACTACCACTAGTGCTTGATAAAACAGTGTTGGTGGGACTAGACGAAATGAAGAGACTCTGGGCTGCTTTCCTTAGAATTTAATTTAATCATTTCCAGTAAGTGTGGGCATTGCACATAGTCCGTGATGAACAAGATAACTGGTCACTGTAAAACATTTTTGGCATTTAAGAATACTTGTAAGATACAAGTAAACATTAATCATTTTATCAGGCCCTACATTTTAGCAGCATACTAATTTACAATTAATGGACTTCCACTCTTTAAGTATCAGGTTCAGTTTTTGGCCACACTTGATGATCTTGATCCCAGAAGGACCAAGATAAGAACATGGTACAGAAAGGAGAAATCATCCATAATAACGAGCAGAAAAGATACATCATAAGGTTTTCCTATAAAGTGATTTATTTGACTCGGTTTATGGCTAAGCACGTGGTTTATCTACATGCAGGACGGCTCGAAGACGCCTGGCCTATAGAAAGGCATTTGTCATCTATGAGAAATTGAGAGGGGCTATGGAAATTTTTTTATGAAGGAGTTCACGAGAAGACTTTGTATAGAGATAGCCTTGGATGAGTTATTTTGAAGCTAGGACCACTTCAATAACGTGATCACCGAGCGAAAACGGCAACCCGGTCATTGAAGGGTCGCAATCAGGAGTCAATGGCTGCATGAGAAATAGATGATTAGATAAACCTTTGCGAAAAGCACGATAGCGAGAGGTCGGTCCTACTGTAGTTTTTAGCTGTCTGTCAATTACTTAGTCCTCTAATTATCCCAGGGAACGCCGTTTTGTATATGAAAAAAATAATATGAAAAGTGCTAGGAGCATTACATTGACCTTTGCAAGTCTGTTGGGCCACGGTCTCTTGTTGCATGTGTACTGCTTGGAAGTATAATAAGCTCCAATTCTTGGACAGATCTTCTTGTTGAGGTTGACCTGAACTTCCTAAATTTAGCGGTTAGGTAGTGTTCAGATATTGTTTGTTAGGTAATATCCACCATAGATCGTCTGAAGAGAAGGTAGAGGGCAAATGAAAAAAATAAAATAAAAAGAATCCCACAAAAATAAAAAGAAATGAGATAAGCTGCGGGCGGGCAATTTCAACTGGAGATGAACCATACTAGTTGATACCTGATGGGAAAAAAAAGAAGAAAGACAAATAATAAAGGCGAATTTAATAGAGCTAAATCTTTTTTTTTTAAATCTTTATATACGATAACTCTGTCACTAACTATTTGAACCTAAAAATAAGATAAAGGTGACTAACTTGAGAGGATAAATATAAGTAATATCTCATTACAATAATAGAAAAAAATCATAACCATTTTTTTTGAAAAATAAATAAACTAGAATAAATTAATGAAGGCATTAACGTTAGATTGTTTACAAAAAATAAATCGTAACAAAATCAAGATTTCAACCAACCTTTCCCCTTACTTCGGATTTGGCAGTATAGACAAGCTAATTATCTCCACTCTAATAGCTACTTAAATATTCAATAAGAGTAGCAATTATCAAAAAAAAAAAAAAGAATAAAATAAACCAAAATTATGAGTGCCTTTAAATATCACATGATATTTTTAACTGCTTGCAAATGAGATTGAAGTGGTGACTGTTTAGAAGTCATGAGGTGATTGCATCGTGCAGAAGCAAAAATACAAAAATAACTTTTGTTTTTTGATTTTTTGAAAAAGTCAAGATCATAATATTTTATAAAAAAACTTAAATTATAAACGTAATAAAATATGAGTCTAAATTTATATTTTATTTTTAAAACTTGATCCATATCTATCATCATAGAAGAACTATTTTTGTCGCACACGTATTCGACTTTTAATAGTATTCATAGATCAACTTTTAAAAAGACTAAACACTTGAAAGAAAAAATGAGAAGTTTTGGTCCCTTTTATATTTTTTCTTTTTATATGGAAAAACATAAGATCTATCTTGATATTAAAATTAAATATAATTACAATTAAAGTCATACTTTAATTATAATTATAATTTAATCTTAATAAAACTAAATATTATGTATTTGACCTTTAAGTTTCTAAAACTTCATAATTAAGTCCAACTTAATTAATTATGCTCTCCTCAGTTGATCTACATGTGTGATCCATTAGTCTCCTAATATGATGACAATGATTGTAAAATATAATTATAATTTATAATTAGAATTAGATAAATTAAAACTCCTTTTAATTTATCTTTAATTATTTAATTAAACAATTTATAATCATAGATTAAGATTGACGTCTAGTAACACGTCATGACTACTCCAATATTAGAAATGTTAAAGTAGTTTTGACTTAACCTGCTCGTACATGATATTTTCGTAATTCAATCATTTCGTCATACAATGTTTCAATTAGACATAGAGCATGGAATTAGTATTTCTTTATTTGAATCCAATCATGTTAGTTCTCTATCATTAATAATTGATTTTATTATTGACATTTGAAAATTCTTCTCAAAGTGTCATTCTACCTTGGCCAACAATTTCATAAATTAATATTAATCGAGAACAACATAACATTCTCCTTAATTACTTTAGAGTAATGAGTCTTATATTTATTACTCAACTACCTCCATATAATTCATACTAGATCCAATGACTATAGAATAAACTATTTGTGGTTAAAATAGATTGTAAGTAGTATCAAAATATAACAGTCTCTATGCAACATAATGTTGGTAATCTCAAGTTTAATGATCACTTATACAATCATCATAATGAGTATTTTCATAAATACACAAATAATATTCCATATGAAATTCTAATATTGGGTCAGTTCAGTGAACTTGTTCTCTAACAAACACCCACACATTTGTTCAAATATCTTCATACTTTAGTCTATGAGATCGACTACTTCCTTTATAAAGAAAAAAATGTGTGTTAGTCTTTCCACTTTATTAATATATAGTTTTAATAGAGCAATGACTAAGAACAATTTAGGGACAATATTTAATTACAACATAAATATCATAATTATGATTTCTATCATAATTTCACTTTTAAAATATATTTATCCTTTATATTTTATCTTATACATTAGTAAATCAAACAAATATGCATAAGATAAATAATGCCTTAAATAAAATATGTGACAAGTCTACAACTAATCAATTGGTTGTAGGGTATAAACCAACAGTGAATTAATGATTATACTAATTAAATCAATTTCATAAGAGATGTCCAATCTTGTACATGTAAGATATCTCAAACTTTCCACAATTTATTTGAAGTACATTGAATCAACAAGTGATCATTTTCCTTTCTTTGTTGCTTTTGTGCCAACCTTCATAAGAGTTCTTATAGGATTATAATTGAACATTTGATATTTCTTTAAGATCTTAGTAACATGTCCCTTTGAGAAATAAAAATTCTATCATATTTTTGGATCACTTTAATATTAAGAAAATATAACATTAGGCCAAGATCGATCATTTCAAATTCTTACATAATAGACTTATTGAAGATTTTAGTCATGCTTGGATTATTTTTTGTAAAAATTAGGTCATCAACATATAAACACACCATTAGGATATCACTTGAATTGTTAAATTTCTTATGCAATGCGTACTCAGGGGGGACAATCGCTAAAGCTGGCCTCAAGGAAAAAAGAATCAATTCTCCTATTTTAAGCTATTAGAGCTTGTTTTAGATCATACAAAACTTTCTTTAATCTATATCTTTTAAAAAAAAATCTTCATTATTTACACCTTATTTTCACTACCTTGTTTTATGAACTAAGAAGTTACTTAACAAACACCTCTTCTTCAATTGGACTATTAACGAAAGCTTACTTTACATACATTTGATGAATCTTTCAAGGATTTTATGAAGCCATAATAATATAATGTTTAATAGTTTTCATTTGAGCAATTGGAGAGAACACCTCTTGATAATTGTAACCTAGTTGTTACTCGAATTCTTTTGCCACCAATTCTGCCTTCTGTCTGTCCCCTTAGCATTTGATTTGATCTTATTTTTGAAAACCCATTTCATATCAATAGCTTTATAGCCTCAGGGGAGATACAGTAAGTACCTATGTATCACTTATCTCTATTACTTTAATTTCCTACTGTATAGCCATCAACTAATTAGGATTTTGAACTGCTTCTTTCAATGTCATAGGTTTAAGATCTATAAAGAAAGGTTTACCAATTCTCTATCACCATCAACGTTATTATCAAAATTTATGTTATAATCTTATAAGTATATCGGTTATGACCTATCATTGTGGCCTACTAGATTCTACAGGTAAATGAGTCAAAGTTAAAATTTGTACTGAACTTGATGAGGATTCTCCATTTATGTTAGGCACTTCTTCTTCTTCTAGTTCTTCTTCTAGAGAAATAAAACATTTTTTTAAAGTTGAATATCCTTGTTCCAATATCAAACTTCTTCTTTGGTAAAAGTCATGTCTTAATGTACAACTACCATCTTTATAATAACATTAAATAGCTTGTACCTTTTCCATTTATAACTAATGAAGATCGTTTTTTCTGGCTTGGTTGTATAACCTTTTCCTTATCTTTACTAAAGGATGAGCTTATGCAGCAACACCAACGACCTTCAAATGCTTCATACTTGGCTTGACACCGCCCCAAGTCTTTACATGGGTAACTTTGTAGAGATATATTCATGTTATAAACAGACACACGAGACAACTTTTACCCAAAAATAATTTGACATTCCCTTAGCTTTTAGCATGCTCTTTTGCCATGTCTATGATTTTTCTGTTTTTTCATTTAGTAACTCTGTTGTGTTGAAGAATGTCAAGAAAAGTAAATTCAAGTTATATTCACCCCTATCATTAATACGTAACACCTTAATTAAGTAGCTATTTTGCTTTTCAACATGTATTTGAACTTCTTAAAATAAATAAGAACTTCAATTTCCTTTACAAAAAAATACCCATATTTTATTATCCAAGTCATCAATGTTAAGAAGTACTTGTTATTACTATTTGACAAGACATTCATTAGGTCACATACACCATAGTGAATGAGCTCAAGGGATTGAGTGGTCATTTTTATTATTCTATTTCTATTAAAATGCCATTCTATGATGCTTTTCTAACAGTACATGCTTCATATAATTGTGTAGGATAATATGTGCTTCTAAAACCTTTTACCATATTTTGTTGAGTAAGCATCTTTAGGATGTGAAAATCAAGTGTCCAAACTGTAAATGCCATAACTAAGTTTCATCTTTTTATAATTGTATTTAGATCAAGGTTCCATAAACCATGCTGTACTAATTGGTACCAGCCATTCATGTATTTTCTTATTTTTCGGATTAAATCGAAGTTCATGTTCTTATGATCATATCTTTGCATATGTCTTGTTTTTCTTGCTAGATTTTGTAGATTCAGAGCTGCTGTGGTGTCCAGATCAACCTAAGGAGTTCAAGACTTGTCCAGAAGGGATTCTAACACGTTTTGTACTTCTTAAACTCCTTTATTTAAGCTCATA
>JAOXYD010148194.1:0-10561 GCA_028565735.1 Pinacopodium congolense
TAAAACTCGAAGATCGATTGACCGAATAAGTAAAATGTAAGGACTAGTCGATCAAACAGATAAATTTGGAAGATCGATATAAGCTAGTAGAGAGACGTTGGGTAACAACTAGTTTTGCAATGGTAAGAATTCATTAAATGATTGTGGACATTGCACAATGGTTATGAAGTCATAAGAAGTGTATAAATATATGTGTTGTGTATACTTTGCATATCCAAAAGGTAGCAAAAGAAATATACAAGTTGTTTGACTATTGTTAAGTTTTTGTGGGTTTATGATAGGGTTGAATTATATGATGTTTTTATATGTATTTCGGTATGAATTCAACTCTATTTTATTTCCTAAATGCTTATTTTGTGTTTATAATATGTTTTGATGAAAATTTCATTATGAGACACAAATTTATATAGAAAAGAAGAAGATTAGAAGTGATTGGAAGCTATGAAGAGGAGTCTTGCAATTGAATTAAGAGCACAAATGTTGGTTTTGCATGAAGAAGCTCCAAAACGGCAACACCTTGAAAATAAAAAGGCATCCATGCATCTCACACTTTTAATTCCTCAAACCAACAACGTTTTAAGTAAGAGCAGGTGTATGTGTTTTGAATAAACAAAAGACCTAGTGGAAGGGATGGTTGCACACACAAAAAAAGAGAAGAAAACAAGACATAAAAATAAAGAGGAAAAAGACGAAAGAACATAGATGCTTGGTTGAAAGCAACATGAGGAGCTCATCTAATAAGTGTGGGTTGTTTTTGTCTTCTTCTCCACACATGGGTCTGCAACTTTCCTAAGCACAAAGGGACACCTATCTTGGTGAGGACTTGGTCAAAAATTGCAGCTTGGAGACCTTGCCAATGGGGTAAAGCTAAATGAATGCTAAAGTATCGAGAGAAGCTTTCCCATGCGTCAACAATCACGGCTGCACATCCCTTGAATTATTTCTTACTTTTGTTTTCATTTTTTTGATTTTATGTTCTTCATTTGACATAGCTGAATGTGTTGTCTTTCAATTGATTTTTTTTACATCTATGTTGACTGAATATTTGATAGTTTTAGCCTTGGTTTTGTCCGAATTAAAGTTGGTTTTTGTTATTCCTTCTCATGGCCAAATCTCATGTCGTTCATGGCTTAATTTCATGTGTTGCTTTTATGTCCAACCTTTATTCTTCTTATTTGATCCTTAAGTTTATAATTTCATATTTAGTTTGATCAAGTATTAAGTTATTTAAGGTTTTTTTTTCATAAAGTTTCATTTATCCATAGAATGTTTGATTCATTTATGCTTAGTTGTTAGTTTTTATGCATGTTCTTAGGACTTAGTTCATTAAATTTCAGTTTTTGTTTAATTTACATAATCTGAAATTTTTGTTTAGGGTGTTAAGTTAAGTCTTAATTAGTTAGATTTTAGTCAATTGCCTATTCGTTTAAGTAACTGAAGTTGCTATTAGGTAAAGTGTTGAATATGAATTTTTTGGATTATTTGTTAATTTTCCAGCTTTCTTGTTTTTAACTTCTAGTCTTTACTCCATTAGTTAACCTTGAGTTTTCATTTAATCTTAATGTCTTTAATTCATATATATTTGGTAGTTTAGATTTATGCATTATCTTAAGTTTTAATGCCTTTAATTTCAATTTTTATTCAATTTATAGTTGCTAGACTTTTTGTTTAAAAAATTAGTTTAAGTTTAGTTGAATTATGTTTTGGTTAATTAAGTAAAAGCTTAATTAATTAGTATTTGTGTTAGTTTAAATGTCAATTTGTGTTTTTCCTTAAGTACTTTTAATTTTTCAGCCCTTAATTTCTTTTAATTAATTATGTGTTGTGTTTATTTAATTTTTGTTTTACTTAATTTAATTATATTTAGCTAGTTTAGTTTTGGGTTGGGAGACATTAATGGGATTTTGGTTTAATAATTGTAAAAATTGATTAGGAATTGATTAAGCATTTTGATTTATGTAAAGGTTGAATTGGAATTCCGCATAAATGGCATGAATTAAAGATTAATTCTTAGGATTGACCATCCTATGTTTAATTTCTAATTCTATTATTAGTGATTTTCAAAGGTAACAATAGTGAACTTAATCAACTTAGTCTAGAATTCCAATTCTCTAAGTTACATAATTCTAGCTTGTGAGATTGTGCTTTGGGCTAGTCATTTTCTAGTTTGTTAATGTTATCATGTCGTTAAATCTAGGGATTTTATTATAGGTTGTCTCGTGGTTAAGGATAGGTTTTCTATCGTTTAGGACATATCTAATATTGGCATAAATGAGGGTTTGAGAGCCTGTTCGAACCTATAGGCTAGCAACTTAGACCAATCGCAAGTTATCTATTTTGAGGATCAATTATAAATCTATAATCTCTTATTTATCTTCTACTCAGCTTCTATATTTCTTATTTATTTCTTGTTTGTTTGCTTTAATTTCATTAATTGCCTTTAGTATTTAGTTTTAATGTCTTTTCTTTCAGGGTTTTTATTTTCTTTTTCCTTTAGGCAACATTAGAGATAACAATTCACCATAACTCTCTGTGGGATCGACCCTGACTTACCCTAGATACTTAGTTAGGTAGGTTAAGTAATTTTATTATTTGGTAGCTAACGACGAGCTTGCCAAAATTTTGGCGCCGTTGCCAGAGAGTTGGCATGTGTTGATTGTCATTTCTTGTGTTGTGTTTCTTTTTATTTTTATTGATCTTTTGTCATCTTTAACTTCTGTTTGCTTATGTTTCATAACTTTTTCAAATAATGGCTTATATCTCTAGGTTGACACGACAAGTGATAAATCTCACATCCTTAGTTGAGTGAGTAGGGATAGATATATTTGTTACTAAGGTATGTAATTTTTATTCTTTTTCAGGTCATTCTATTAATATGTGTCATTCCTTGTAGGATAAGCAATAGTTTTATGGATTTTGTGATTTCTAAAAGTGCCAACAAGACTTATATGATCCTTACACTCCGAGTTGTCATTCAGAGTGGGAGGATCAACCTTATTTTTCATATGGGAGCCACCCCCATATATTCAATTCTCCACCACCATGTTATTAAGATCAGCCGTATGCCTCACCTACACCTTCATCTTTAAAACCACCTTCATTAGAGGCAATAGTAGAGAGTCTGGTTACGAGCACTCTTTACTTTCAGAAGAAAACGAAGAGCAAATTAAAGGACTTAGAAGATTAAGTAAACCAATTAACTGAAGTGATAGCGAGCCTAGAAGATCAAGTTTCTCCAAGTACACTTAGCCAACTAAAAGAAGACCATAACGAGATGACGTGCGCGATTTCACCAAAGGGTGGAGAACAACAAGAGTAAGATGAACCCATCAAAGAAAAGGAAGCATTTTTGGAAATGAAGGAAGATGATGCAGCTCTCAAAGCAAGTAATACTTCTTTTAGTATTACTAACAATATTGTTAGTCCTTTTCCTAGTAGGTTTGAGAAAGATAAAGCAGAAGAGAAGAAAGAGGATCAGGAGAGAGAGGAGTTGGATCCGATTAATTGCTTGAAGGAGCTGTGTGTAACCAAGCCAGAGCTAGAAGATGATGAGCATGATGCAGTGCCTCCATACTCATCATTTAATCAACTTCGGAGGTCATCCTAGGAGAAGGGCAATGCCCAAAGAGGAGAGTAGACATTAAAGTATGATGATGAAATGATGTAGTTCCACTCCCCATATGTTGTGAGGCATCATGCTAATTATAAGCCTACTTCGAAGGAGGTTGCTCCAATCTCCCCACGAAGTCTAAGTATGGTTCCTATCGGGTTCAAATATTCATTTGACAATGGATGACATTGATAAGCTATGGGTTAAGTTTTTGACCTAAAAGAAGTGCTTGATAGGAGGCACCCCATCTATATCCCTTCTTTTATGTGTTTTTCTCTTTTGGATATATCTTTTGATTATTTGTTTTGCTTGATTTACTTGTTTTCTTTAGTTTGTTTTATTTTTAGGCATTCGAGAAGGAAGCTACAATCTTTCATTTCGAGCCACATTTGACCTTTAATCTAGGAGAGTCCTTCTATTCTCATCCCCTTACCTGTGTTTTTATTATTTTTAGAAATTGAGGACAATGTCCATTATAAGTGTGGGGGTGAGGCAGTTTGAATTGAAAATTTTTGAAAATTTTTTGCATTTATGCACTTGAACTGTTGTAATGAATGTTAAACCATGTTATTCTGTCATAGCAGTTGGACTGAGATTGAGTTATATGCTTGAATTTTGATTAGGTAGTTTGAGTAGAAAGTGAATCATGCGGATTGATTAAAGTAGTTAGTTGTATAAACCTAGTCAAATATTTGATACTGAAGTGATGAGGCAATGTATGAAAATTTGATGGATTTTTATATAAGCACATGTCAGATTTTACGCCTATATGACTGCATTACACAATCATTTTATATTCTTTGTTGTGTATTATACTTTCCTAGGAAGATTATCTTTAGAACTTGCTCTAAACCTGTTTGATACTACTAGTTGCATGCTTTTATGGATATGATTAAGGCCTTATTTGTTTTGAAACCCTTAGCTTAAATAACTAACCAAGTCATTTTTCTCTTACAAATCCCTTTGAGCCTTTGACCTTGTTTATTTCTGAATTAAACACCTTACATTAAAACTTGAAAACCCTTTAGCCTTACCCTGTCACAAGTTGAATGAAGTACTGAGTACACATTGGATGATTATGATTTAAGGACTTTTGTTTTTTATCGTATTATGAGATATTTCAAGAGATACTTCTACTTATGTGTTTGTTGATATATGATACTACTGTTTTCTCTTATTTTTATTATTTTCCCTTGTTCTTAGTGTTATTCAAGTAAATAAAAAAGAAAATAAAAGAGAAAAAAGAAAAAAGAGAAGAAAAATAAAAGGAATAAAATATTGTAGCTTTAGTTAGTAATGAATTGTTGTTGTCCTTTATGTTCATTTGTTTATTTCAGAATTTGTATTCAGTTGTCCCTTTTACTTAGTACTTTATGAATTCTTATTATTAGCCCCTTTGACCTTTCTACCTTACCTTAACCCAAACCTTATTACAACCAAGTAAAAACCCTTTTAATCCATGATTGCATGTATTCTGTATAGAGGAAAATGGGTATATCTACAAGCCTATGATAGTGTAGTCTCTTAGAAGGAATCTTGAGTGAAACATTAACCCTCACATACTTGAGTGATATGAGTGAATACCATGAGGAGAGTCCATCTTAATTTTATGCTTATCTTTAATTAATGGTGTCTACCTTTGACTTTATTTATGTGCACTGATGAAAAGATTTATATGTGTAGTAGCATGATACTTGAGTTTACTAAAATTTAAAGGATTGCATACACTCGATTTTCTTTGAAAATGAATTGATAGAATTTCTTAGTTGAATTTAAATTGCTTGAGGACAAGCAATGATTCAAGTGTGAGAGTATTTGATAGGAATGAATTTTATTATATCTTTGCATGCAAATTCATATAATTTCATTCCTATTGTGTGTTCAAAAATACTTAAATTGTGTTATATTTTGTTTAATGAACATGTTATTCCCCTTTTAATAATTTTGCTCTTTTAAAATGTTTTTACAAGACAAATGGTGTAAAAAAGTGAAGCTTTCTTTTATAAAATGGTAATAACATTTTAAAGCTTTACATACATCATTAAGGTAGCTCCTTAATGCCTTTATTTCTCCTTAAAAATGCAGTACTTGGAGTTTTAACAAGGTATGAAAAGGCAGCTGAAAAAATAAGCCTAATGAAGTGTAAAATGACATGGATAATAGTGCTTATAAGTTGTCTAAAAATAACATTAATTGGAGCAATATTTAGAAGCAAAAAAAATATCATTTGGAGCTGTCCAAAACTAACCCATAGACAACCATTTAAAGGACCAAAATATAGCAATAAAAACATATCCAAAAGGCTATCCCAAAAGGCAGTTCATTGGCCTTACAAACAAGCCAAAGTGCAGCCTACAAAGTCTTTATTTGTTCAGAAAAAATTGGCAGCCAATGGAGTAAAAAGAGGGTCTAAATGCAGCAGAAAAATGGGTTAAATGACAATCATTTGAACTTAAAGTAGTAGCCCACATGTAGCCTTCCATGCATAAAAAATTACAACACATTTAGAACCCTCTTTCCATTCAAAAATTGCAGCACATGAAGGCAAGCAACACATGAATTTTCAATAGCTTGGTGTGCAACTTGGAGAGCATTAAATAATACTTGAAGCTGTCCAAAATGCACCCAATTTAAGAGCATAAAACAACTAGAGGTTGGAGGCCTTCCATGGCACAAAATGCAAATTTTTGGTAAGCTTTATTCCATCTAAAATGACAGCCAATAATGCTTAAAGAAGGCTGTCAAAAATTACAACATATGGTATTTTTGCTTAGCCATATTGGAGTTTTTATCTTATTAAAATTCAGCTCATATCTTAGAGAGCATTAAAGGAATTTTAGAGCATCCTTCCTTGACCAAAACAACACCACATGGACAGCTCCATATTCACCCAAAACGACAGCCAAACAAATGTATTAAGAAGAGCTTTTATCTTGGTGAAATAACGACAACATTAGGTTTAGAAGAGGAGCTTCCATCCGTGCATAATGAGCAGTCCAAAAAGACAGCCTCAAGAGGAGACAAGAGAAGGTGGAGAGCATGACTTGTGGGATTGAGGACAGCTGCAACATTAGCAAAAAAAGAGGAGCTATCCTCTACTAATAAGGCTATCCACATGGAGAGGATGTTGGACGGCTGCAACTTGTTTAGAAGAGGAGCTGTCCATTCACAAAAAATCAATTGTAAAACACGTTTTAGACAAATCTTCTTTGCTTAGTGTGGGGTCTCCTTGGTCCAAGATTGCATCTTTATAAAAAAAAAAGAAAACAAAAGCTTAGAAAGCAGGAGGTGGAACGGCTGCAATGTGAAGAGGCGAGAGAGCCATGACGATGACAACACCAAACTCCTCTCCATAGTCAAGGAATTCGGCTACACCATTGAAGATTCTGGTCAAGAGATCATCAAAGAAGGCAATTGTTTGAGTTTTCTTCAAGATCTTAGACCATTGGACCTCCTCTTGGTCAAGGATAACGGCTGCACACCTTGGAGTTGTTCCATTGTTATTGGTTGTTTTGGTTTTGATCTTTCTAATCATGGCCGAATGTTTATTTTCTCTTGTCATATTCAAATTTTTTGTTCTCTTTCTCTTCCTAAACATTTGTAATTTTAATTAATGGTTTCATGCTTTATTTATTTAATCAAATACTAAACTAAGTGGAGTGGTTTGCTTACAAGTTTATTAGATGTTAACGTGGGGTGGTTTGTTTACAAGTTTATAGTTCACTTTCTTGTTAATGTTTATGATTACTTATCTATGAATGGAGTTTATCAATTTCAAATTTTTAGATTTTATTACTCTTGTTTAAGATTTTAGTTTCATAAATTCATATGTGCTTTGATCAAATATTAAGTTATTTGATGGTTTATGTCATGAAGTTTCATTTATCCTTAATGTTTTTAGTTCCTTTAAGTTTAGTAATTAGATTATTTGCATGTTCTTAGGACTTAGTTCATTAAATTTCAATTTGTGTTTAATTTACATAATCTGAAATTTTTGTTTAGGGTGTTAAGTTGAGTCTTGATTAGTTAGGTTTTAGTTAATTGCCTATTCTTTTAAGTAACTTAATTTTCCATTAGGTAAAATGTTGAATTTTGATTTCTTGGATTAGTTGATAATTTTTCAGCTTTCTTGTTTTTAATTTCTAGTCTTTATTCCATTAGTTAATCTTGAGTTTTCATTTAATCTTAATGTCTTTAGTTCATATATGTTTGGTAATTTAGATTTATGTATTTTCTTAGGTTTTAATGTATTTAATTTCAATTTTTATTCAATTTATAGTGCTAGAATTATGTTTTGGTTAATTAAGTAAGAGATTAGTTAATTAGTGTTTGTGTTAGTTTCAATTTGTTTTTTTCCTTTAGTGCTTTTAATTTTTCAGCCCTTATTTTCTTTTAATTAATAATGTTTTGTGTTTATTTAATTTTTATTTTACTTAATTTAATTATGTTTAACTAGTTTAGTTTTGGGTTAGGCTATATTAATGGGATTTTGGCTTAATAATTGTGAGAATTGATTAGGAATTGATTAAGCATTGTGATTTAAGTAAAGATTGAATTGGAATTCTGCATAAATGACATTAATTAAAGATTTATTCATAGGATTGACCATCATAGGTTTAATTTCTAGTTCTATTGTTAGGAATGAACTTATAATACGTAATCTTCCTAGTGATTTCCATAGGTAGCAATAAGCCAATTGAATTTGTTAGTGAACTTAATTAATTTAGCTTAGAATTCCAATTCTCTAAGTGGCACAATCTGAGCTTATGAGATTGTGGCTTAGGCTAGTCATTTTCTTGTTTGTTAATGCTATCACGTCGTTAAATCTAGAGAGCTTATTCTAGGTTACCTTATGGTTAGAGATCGATTTTCTACCGTATAAGACCTATATAAAATTAGTAGAATTGAGGATTTGAGAGCCTGTTTGAACCTATAGGATAGCATCTTAGATCAATCGCAAGTTATCTATTTCGTAGATCAATTATAAGTTTAGAATCCCTTATTTATCTTCTACTCAGCTTCCGTATTTCTTATTTATTTCTTGTTTGTTTGCTTTAGTTTCATTAATTGCCTTTAGTGTTAGTTTTAATGTCTTTTCTTTCAGGGGTTTTATTTTATTTTTCCTTTAGGTAACATTAGAGATAGCAATTCACCCTAACTATATGTGGGATTGACCCTGACTTGCCCTACCTACTTAGTTAGGTAGGTTAGATAATTTTATTAATTGGTAGCTAACCATGAGCTTGCCACTTATGTTATTGTTCTTTGTATGATATGACATTTTCTGGTGTTTCTTATTACTATTGATCTGCGTTGTCTATTGGATTACTTGAATCCTTTGAATTTTTGCCATTATCAGCCTCTTATTTTTGCTAGTCCCCATTCCCTTGTTGGCCACTTTCAAATACTTGATTTACATTCTCATTATTCAAATTCTTCTCGTTTTCTTTCTGGTGCTTTGCATTTGAGCTTACTTGATCAGCCTTTTGGTTTTGAGTCACAGCACTTTCCTCAGAAATTTGATTATGTTTTTCTTTCTGTTATCCTACTCCTTTAGGCTCTCTTCAATCGTCTTACTATCACTCCCCAAGTCTTGTTTGTTTTTCTCATTCTTATTATCAGTCTTTGGCTCTTTAGAGTTAATAGCATCAATAGGAAGATAACCTAGATTGCCTTCAAAAATAGGCTGATCATTTTTGTTTGACACATTTGTTTTATGCGAGTCAGTGGTTGATGAGACATCAGTATCAACGTTGTTAATGACAACAGGGTCCATCTTTTCAGACTCATTAGAGGAGGAAATCTCGAGAATATTGCCAGTGGCAACAGAGTCTGTCTTTTCAGGCTAATTTGAGGAGGAAACCTTAGTCTCAATGTTGTTATTGACTATATAGTTTGTTTTCTCAGGCTAATTGGAGGAGGCAACCTCAATCTCAATGTTGTTAGTGACAACATAATCTGTTTTTTGAGGTTTGTCAGAGGAGGAAACCTGAGTCTCCATTTTATTAGTGACAATAGAATCTTTTTTTAGACTCATTAAAGGAGGAAACCTAAGTCTTAATGTTAGTGCCAGCGATATCACTCTTCTTATTGGAAGATGAGCCGGTGGCAGTTGTGGTGGTAAAGGTGGAGTCTTTGGCTACGTGATTAATAGTTTGCGGTGGCACATTGGAGGCACATTGGAGTTAGAGGTGAGCATCCAGACACCCACAACACATAATGCAATGAAAGCTACAGTAGTTATGGTTGATATGTAGGAGGAAGAGGAGGAGCCTCTCTTACCACTACGGGACCTGGCAAGAGGCATTTGTTGTCCTGATTGCTTAAATGATTTATTTAGTGTATTGGTATTTGTGCGAGTGTGGGATGACAGTATGAGTTGATGGAGAAGTTTGGGGAAGTGATTGTGGAGGTAGATTGAGAAAGAGAGATTTTGTTAACAGATGATGGAAATAGAGAAACATTCCAAATGTGGAAAATCTCAATGATCCTGAAGAGTAGGAGAAGGATAACGCATTTCTTATAATTTTTGTGAGGTTAAGGGAGAAAATTCACAATGACGTCCTGACTAGACATGTACACGAGATATATGGATGGATGTATTGGACTTGATAAAATTTCATTCAAAATTCTAAAAAGGAATTCATAAATTGAAATAAATTTTAAAGTTTCCATAAATTTTAATTTATTTTTCGATTAAACTTAATCTAATGTAAAATTTTCAATTTAAACCCATAAGTTCATATATTTTCGAAATTTTAACATTTATATTATAAATAAATTCGTTATTTAAAAATATTTGTAAAGTTTTATAATAAATATATATTTTAACAACATATTCAAAATAATTATTATAATTTATAATGAATAAATCGTATAATATGATAATTATAAATTATAATAATATTTCATTGAAAAAATATTTATATAAACATTAATTAATTTAAAATA
>JAOXYD010148205.1:0-10561 GCA_028565735.1 Pinacopodium congolense
TCCTGCGGTTCGGAGAGGACTCTTTCACTCTATTTTATTATATACGCTTAGCGAAAAGAATGTTTTTTGATACACCTGATCGCTTAAGAGAAGATGACTATCAAGTTTCTTCCTCCCACTGAATCCTTCCCCTGACCTGATCATATCCAATACTATAAAGAGGATGGTGAAAATCACCAAATATCGGGTCACATGTGCAATCACCTTCTGATGTTTAACAACTTTATTATGCAAGTAGAGTAACAATCAGGAAACTGCCTCAGAGATAGTTGAAATAGTTAAAGAAAATAGGATAACAAAATCCATGTACCTTTTTACGGATTATTGTGCTCTTCAATCCTCGATAGGTCCTTTAGTTATAGTGTGCTAATGCCTTGGTATCATAATAGTTGGATGAAAATGAACTTTTTAATTGATAACCGTCACTTTACAATTAATGTATTTATACAAATATGAAACCAATAACAGGAAACTAACCAAGAAACTAACTGTCATACTAGCTACTATCTAACTACCATATAAGCTATAGTAAAATCCTAGAAAAAATATAAGTTATAGTGATTCTCTTTTCTCCCCTGTTTTGAGAACATTACTATAGTACACTTGTTGCTTCTATATCCATAATGTTATTGCTGCTTTTGTATGCTGCAATGGTCTTCTGTTGTCTCTGTTGTCCGTAATATACTGCAATACCCCTCTCAAGCTGGATTCTTGTAAATGTTAACAAGATTCAGCTTGACAAGAAAATCATGCAGATGAGGACCAGTAAGGGGCTTGATAAAACCATCGGCCAACTGACAATGAGATGGAAGCGGAAGAAGATGCAACAATCCAGATTGAAGCTTCTCCCGAATTACATTACAATCTAATTCAATATGTTTTGACCGCTCATAAAACACAGGGTTGTTGGCTAGATAAATAACATAAACATTATCATAATATACAGAAGCAGGTAAAGGAGAAGGAATGTGGAGAGCCTCCAAAACATACACAATCCATTGAAGCTCACAAGCTAATGCAGCAAGTGCGCGATATTTGGCCTCAGAAGATGAACGAGAGATTGTGGTTTACTTTTTAGATTGCCAAGAAACTAACGAATCACCTAAGAAAACACAAAAACTAGTAATCGAACGTCTCGTATCCGGATAACTTGCCCAATATGAATTAGAGAAGGCCTTTAATTGTAAAGAAGAATGAGTATGGAAAAATAGGCCTTGACCAGGCGAAGCCTTCAAGTAACGAAGCATGAAATAAGCCACACTCAAGTGTAATGTTGTAGGAGAATAAAAAAATTGAGATAAATGTTGAACAACAAAACTAATGTCTGGGCGAGTATAAGTAAGGTAAATAAGCTTCCCAATTAATCGACAATACACAGTAGCATCAATATGAATACCATGACCTTCTTTTGTCAAAGAAGTACCAGCCACCATAGGAGATGTCATAAGTTTATAATATGTGAAATTAGTCTCATGGAAGATATCTAAAACATACTAGAAATGTGAATACCAGGTGAATGATGAGCAATCTCCATCACTAAGAAATAATGTAAGTCTGCCAAGGTCTTTAATTTTAAACTGGGAATCCAGAAAACTCTTAACCAAATCAATACCTTGGAGATCATTACCAGTAATCATAATATCATTAACATAAACAAGTAAAACCACAATAATAGAGCCAGTATGTTTAACAAACAAGGAATGATCGACTTAAGCCTAAACAAAACCTCTATGCAGTAGAGCCTGTGTAAGTTTAGTATTCCATTGTCGGCTAGGGTGTTTTAAGCCATAAAGAGACTTCCGTAAGCGACATACTTGAGCGGATTGAGAGGAAAGGAGACCAGGTGGTAAGTCCATATAGACTTCCACATTAAGCTCCCCATGAAGGAAAGTGTTATTAACATCTAATTGATGCAAAAACCAACCTTGAGCTACCGCTAAAACTAACACAATTCTAATAGTAGTGGCCTTCACAACTGGAGAAAATGTTTCTATATAATCTATGCCTTCACGTTGGGTATAACCCTTTGTTACAAGTCTAGCCTTATAACATTCTATGCTTCCATTGACTTTGAACTTGACCTTGTAAACCCAACGACAACCGATACTGGACTTTCTTGAAGGTAGAGAGACTAATTCCCAGGTGTTATTGCTCTGTAAGGCTTGTAACTCGGAAGCTATAGCTTATCTCCAGCATTCATGTTGGACATCCTCCTTATAAGATTTAGGCTCAACAATACTCTGTACCTGCATAACAAAGGAACGATATACAGGAGACAACTGATCATATGAATGAAATGAAAACAAAGGATGAGGAGATATGTGTCTGGAGGATGAAATTGATAAAGAAGTGCCTCCAAGGAAAGGACAATAATACATAGATAGGTAGCTTGGCAATTGACGTTGCCTACTAGAATGTCAAGGCTGAATGCTTCCTGAAGAACTTTGAAAAAAATCACCAGACGAAGATCAATCTTGATGTGGTAAGGGACTAGGAGATCCTTATGGCTCAGTATAAGGAATCGGTAGCACAAGAGAAGATTCATGTCTATTTGTGTATGGAAAAATCCATTAAAAAAAACTAACATCCCTTGAAATAAAAATATTTCTTGAAATCAAATCATATAAGATAAAACCTTTAGTACCTTTTAGATAACTAAGAAAAATACATTTTGTAGCTCTTGCATCAAGTTTAGACTTTGATATGTGATGAGTATATGCAAAACTCAAACATCTAAAAACTCTTAAGTCAGTCACATTAGGTAACTTCTGAAACAGAATCTGATAAGGAGTTTTATTTTTCAACAAAGGAGTGTGAGTAATATTAATTAAAGAAGCTGCATTTTCAACAAAATATCCCCAAAAACTGAGGGGCAAACGACTTTGAAACTTTAAAACTCTTCCAACATTTAAGAGATGTTGATGCTTCCTTTGCACAACACTATCCTGCTGAGGAGTTTTAACACAAGAGACTTGTTCCTTTTATTGCAAAAAATGCATTCATCTGAAACTCTTTACCACCATCTGTGAAAATACACTTAATACAAGAATCAAATTGTGTCTCAACATAGTGACTAAACTGTTGGATCAATGATCGAACTTCATATTTACCAGCTTTGAGAAATATCCAAACAAATATGCTATAGTCATCAATGATTATAAGAAAATACAATTCACCATTTAAAGTTTGCATAGGAGTCGGTCCCCACATATCCATATGAACAAGAGCAAAACAAGATTGAATTTTGATTTGACTAACTAGAAAAACCTTTCTCTTTTCCTTGGCAAAATGACATACATCACAGATATGAATGTAGGATTAGATGTTCAAATCTAGATCCATTTGTTGTAACAAATTTATTTTGTTGGAAGAGGCATGACCAAATCGTAAATGCCAAATGTCAATAGGATGATCATTGTTAGAAATGGAATTACAAATGGGATTATTCTTCAATTGTAATTGATATAGGCCTCCTTTCAACTCAGCTGATCCAATCATCATCTTCTTGGATGTATCCTAGATAATGCAATGTTTATCATCAAAAAACAATGAATATGATGATCCTTTCAATAGTTTGCTCACTGAAATAAGATTAAAAGTAAAACCAGGAACATATAGCACTTGTTCAAGCCGTAATGAACCATTTAAGATTATAGTTCCCATATGATTACCACTGTGCTTTCTCTATTTGACAACTTAACAGAGATATCAGCAACTGATGTATGAGATTGAAATAGATCAGGTGAACAAGCAATATGATCTATTGCACCGGAGTCTATATATCAAATATTGTGATCTTGTTGTAATGTATAAGAATAAGAGAGAATGATCTTACCTACTCTTGGATCATTCAGATTAGTGATAGTTAAAGCATTCACCTTGCATTGTTGGAAGCATTGTAATTTCCATCATTATGAATCAAGGCCAACAGCTTAGCATATTGTTCTTGTGTAAAATTGAACATTTGTCGACTATCTACTTAACCTACATTATTTGGTAGCGAAATTTCATTGTCATTGAAGCCTTCCTCCATTCCATCTATCATATGAACCGCTGTTGTTTGATTGACTTGACGTTGCTGCTTGCCTTTAGGTTTATATCCAGGTGGAAAACCATGTTTGCGATAACAGTTATCCTCAATATGGTTTGTATATCCACAAAATGTACAGACTGGTTTCTTGTTGTTAGTATATCGTTTACTGAAATCAAAAGATCTTTCTTGACTCTCGTTTGCATTGAATGCTACTGCTTGAATCTTCTTGTGTTGATGCATAACAACCAAACCAAGTTGTTTCTCTTATTGTCTAACCATTGAAAAAACCTTTTTCAAACTAGGTAGAGGCTCAATCACCATGGTTTGAGACCTCATTGTGGCATAAGGTTCTTCTAATCCCCGTAAAAATTGGATAACACAATCTTGCTCCAGCAAATTCCTCATATCTGGAACCATGCTACACGAGCATTTGGGATTGCAATGACAATTGGGAAGTGACCTTAACACAGAAATTTCATCCCAAACTACCTTCACTTGTGTGTAGTATTCCGTCACTGATAACTCCCTTTGTTTCAAGGCATATAATTCTTCTTGCAACTCAGCTAATTGAAAACTATCTCCTTTAGCAAAACGACCATGCTAGTCATTCCATACATCCACCGCTTGCTCAAAACACATCACACTTTGAGCAATGGAGCTAATGACTGAATTTAAGATCCATGACACAACCATATTGTTGCATCTATCCCAAGCATCAAACAGCTCATCATTTACTTTAGGAATATTGATACTTTCGTCGACAAACATCAGTTTGTTTTTGGATTTTAGAGCCATCCACATAGCTCTAGCCCAAAAATAGTAATTAGATCCATCTAATACTAGATTAACCAACACTAAAGAAGGATCTTCATTCGCATGCAAGTAATAAGGGCTAGAAAGCATTTCTTCTGGTCTACCTCTTGCAGTCGCCATCTCATTCAAGTGTCCATACGATTTGTTAAAGAAATTCCTTCGAGAATCTTCAAGAACTATCAAGAATAATGCAGCATTTGCTCTAATATCATATTAGAATAATTAGATGAAAATGAACTTTTATTGATAATCGCCACTTTACAATCAGTGTATTTATACAAATATGAAAGCAGTAATAGGAAACTAACCAAGAAACTAATAGTCGTACTAACTACTATCTAACTATCATAGAAGCTACAGTAAAATTCCAGTAAAAATATTAAGCTATAGTGATCCTTTATTCTCCCCTGTTTTGAGAACATTGTTACAGTACGCCTCTTGTGTCTTTGTATCTGTAATGTTATTGCTGCTTTTGTATACTGCAATGGTCTTTTGCTGTCCATAATATATTGCAATAACTTTGTAAAAGAAAATATAAATAACTACTATATATTTTAAATATATTATTTGATATATATGAATATTTTAGTATTTTAATAAATTATTAGACTATGGATATCCATTATTTGCTAATCAAATAGTCATATCCATCTAAAATTAAAATCTTATTATCATGAAAAAAGGTTATTACTCTAAATATAAGGATTTGTTTGTTTCGGTTTTTTATTTTGATTTCTCGTTAGTGTTTTTTAAGTATTGATTATTTACTTTATTTATATTTATAAATATATTTATAAATTTACAAAAACATAAATACGAAACTATAAACAAAAATTTTTATGTTTCTTCATGCTTTATAAACATATTTTATAAATTTTTTTATATTAAATAATAGATATAATATAATAATTAATATATATTTTAAGTTGTATAAAAATATTTAAATTTTAAATTTTAAATTCTTTTGTATATTTAATGATCATTGCTAAATTAATTTTTTATAAGGAATCGTAACCAAATAATTTTTTATTTTTTATTTTTATTATAAGTCTCAACTTTAATAAAAATTACCGGCATCATGAATTGATTTTTTGACCGTCCAAACAAGAAATTTATTAAGTAGAAGAAACCTTCTATCATCTTAAAATTAATTAGGAAGTGAATAAAAAAAATGTAAAAGTTATACGATCAAAAAATTAAAAATAAAGATAAATTCATAATCGATACTTTTTAAATGCGACACTTAACGAATAGAATACTTTTAATTAAATGATGGTTCAATCTATCTTCAATCAAAACTCTGTCGATACTCGATGCTCGATAGCTCTCTATCATCAACCTTACGTTGATGTTTACGTTGATGTGTGACGGGGAAGTAAGTTAAACTTATAAATGAAAATTTCAAATTCAATCCGTCAATATTAAGAGAGTAGTAAAACTCACATGATTTAGACTTTTTCACTAATATTTTGACATTTATGAGATTTTTATGACAATTCAATATATATATATGCTAGAAGTTGACTTTTCTAGATGCCATAATGCAAACACGTGAAATTGGATAGACGTGGCCTTGGTACAATCTTACAAATTTCGCTTTATTTTTTGTATCATATCATAATCCATTTTACTATTCCAATTCCACCTGCTATGAGATTTCCAAATCTAAATATGAAAAAAAGGATTTTTTTAGAGTCAAATTATTATTTTTACTAAAATTTTAATTCGATAGAAGAAAATATCTTAGATATTCCCTCTCAAAAAGAGTATTTTGTTGTTGTATATATTGTAAATTAATAAGCCCTAAAGAGCAATCTAATAGAAGTATATTTTTTTAATAAAAGAATTGTAATTGATATATTTCAAGCATATAATAAATAAATTATTGAATGAATATAATAAATTATAAGACAAGTAAGAGTAATACTTACATGTGAGAAATTAGATCAGATTTAACTCGAAATCAACATATTTAATTAAATGTGATTGTTATTAACTTGAATTCGGATTCGAACCTTAAAAATATACGCTCATCGCTTATTGGGGCTTGGAAATTCGTTATTCGAGTAATTAATATGCTTCATGTCATGTTTAGACTTTGAATTGGGTTAGTTAACACAAATGGGATGGCAACTGGCAAGTGGAAATGCATTAATGTCCAGGTCATTTGTTAATAATTAAAAAATTTGACATAATAAAAACCGAAGTATTTAGTGATGCCATGTGTAATTATCAAATTAAAAATTAATGCATGTTAATTTAAATGGTAAAGAAATCGATTCTTCTTAACTAAAATTTTGAGTTTCTAATTTTGTCAATGAAACGATTAATCATTGTTTAAGAAATTGAACCGAACTGATTGATCTAATCGAATTAACCTGAAGTTGTTAACTTGATTGATTCGGTTTCTCTTTAAAAATTTTAAAATTAAAAACCGATCTATTATTATTTAACCGGATAATTAACCGGTTAATTTATAATCGGTCCGACCGATTAAAGTTGATCCTCTCTTTTTTTTTTTCCATCTCTTTACCTGTCTAGCGTCTTTCTACCTTACCTTACCCATCTTCGCCGCTTGCTCCTGTTGCCTCCAAAGTCACCGCATTGGATCTCGCCACCGCCAACAGAGGAGTCACCACCCGCCAGCAGAGAAGTCAACTGCATTTGCCTCGGATCTGGCCACCCGCCAACAGAGGAGTTGCCATCACCCCAAATCTCGCCATCGCCAGCAAAGGAGTCGCCACCGCCCCGGATATCGCCACTTGCCTACAATTCATCAGCAACAAAGGAGTCGACATCTACAACAGAGGAGTCTCCATTTGCCTGAAGTGTTAATTGCGTTTGCAACAGAGGAGTCGCCTGAAGCGTCAATTGCAAGCCTATAACAGAGGAGTCTCCAAGCGTCAACTGCAACAGAGGAGAACTGGTTTAACTTGTCGTTATTGTAAATTTTAACTCTAATAATATTTAGATTTTTAAGATAAGTACCACATAAATTTAATGTATCCAGTTAACCATTATTTAATTAATATATGTAAAAGTTTATTAATATTTATGGTTGTTATTTATTTTTTGATGTTCTTTCTAATTTGACAAATATATTAATTTTGATGAACATTATCATGGTTAAATGTTTTTCAACTGTGCTTGTTTATGATTTTAGGAAAAATTAGCCTTGTTGATGATTGTTAATTAATATAATGTGATTAATTATATATGCATATATAATATAGTATAATATAATATAATATTTTATTTTGAAATTTTTCAGCTTGATATCTTAATGGAGGATACTCCATCATCAGAAAAAGATTCGGCGGATATGATATCTTCTGTTTGTAGAAAAGTTGATCCAACATGGAATTATTTTTTTACTACTCAAGTATCAAATAGAAACACTCAGTACAATTATTTGTTTTGTGGTAGAATTTTTAAAGGTAGAGAAATTTACAGAATGAAATAACATCTTATTGATATAAAAGGTAATATTGCCCCTTGCAAAAATGTACCTTTTAATGCGTGTGAGATGATTACGAATTATTTGAAAGAATAAACGAAAAAGAAACAAAAAAATATGGATGCTTTTAGTGTTTCTTTTGGAGATAATAAAGTAAAAGTTGTTCAGCAGGTATCAGATAAAGGAAAAAAAAAAGCTGGTGTTAATTTAGATTCTTATTTTTCTTCAAGAAGTACTTCTAGTTCTCAGTTAAGTTTAAAAAGTATTGTACATGATAAGAATGTTATTTTATATTGTAAAAGAGCTTGGAATAGATGGTTTTATCATTCTTATGTTCCTTTGAATACTCTAAATTCACCTTATTTTCAAGAAGCAATAGATGTTACAACAATAATAGGTCCTAGATTTAAAGCCCCTTCTTATTATGAGATTTGTGTACCTTTACTTCAAGATTTGAAAAAGGAATGTCAATTGATTATAGATTCATATAGATCTAGATGGGAAATAACATGATGCTCTATCATGACAGATGGTTGGACTGATCAAAGACAAAGAACTTTGATCAATTTATAGTTTACTGTGATATTAGAACAACTTTTGTTAAGTCTGTTGATGCTTCAAATGTGGTCAAAAGTGTTCATACTTTATTTAAAATATTTTCTGAATTGTTGAGTGAATTGGATCAAAAAATGTAGTTCACTTTATTACAGATAACGCAACTAATTATGTATCAGCTTGATACTTTTTGGAATCAAAGTATATGAATATTTATTGATCTCCATATGATGCTCACTGTGTTAATCTCGTTTTAAAGGATATTTGATCTATGCCTTATATTGCTAGTCTTGCTACACGAGCATCTAAGATCACAATTTTTGTGTATAATCATTTGATCTTTTTGACTTGGTTGAGAAAGTAAGAAGATTGGGTTGAGATAGTACGTCCTACTACTACTAGATTTACAACTACATTTATAACCTTGAAAAGTGTTTATGATCACAAATAAATACTTCAAACTTTAGTTATTAGTAAACACTTTTTAAGTCACAAATTATCAAAAGGTGAGAAGGGAAAAGAAGTTTATACTATTGTATTTGATAATAAATTTTGGGATGCATACTTAAGTGTTGTGAAGATCGTGGCTCTATTGATAAGATTTTTTATGATTGTTAATTTAGATGAGAACCCATTCTTAGGTTATATATATGATGGCATGTATAGGATTCGCGAAACAATTATGAATGTTTTCAAAGGGGAATGAGAGATTATATAAGCCTTATACAGAAATTATTGATAAACGATGGGATAAGCATCTTACTTAAAGGATAGACTTGATAGCTTATTTTCTCAATCCTTATTATTTATTTGATGAAGATGTATGCATAAATGTAGTAATGAATAATATTTTTGATGTGATTGAGGGCAAATGTATGTTTTCTCCAGAAGAACAATCAAAAGCATTAAACAAAATCAATTGTATCGTGAAAGTTCAGAGAGTTTTGCCAGACTATTTGCAAAAAAGGAACTTATGATGAAAAAAATGCAGCCTGGTAAGTTTTTATAATTTAAGTTCTATTTTTTTCCTTATTAATAATATATTTTAATATTTTTCTTATAACTTTTAATTCAAAATGCAGATGAGTGGTGAAGATTGTTTGGTGAAAGTGCTATAACTTTAAGAAATCTTACCATTAGATTACTTAATCAAACGGCTTTTGCATCAGGCTGTGAACTTAATTTGAGTGTTTTTAAATGCATTCATACCAAAAAGCAAAATCGTTTGGAGCATCAAAGATTCAATGACCTTATTTATGTTACTTATAATATAAAGATGAAAAACAGGTATTTTATTGATTAAATTTGATTTCTATATAATTATATTTGTTATTATTAATTATATATTATTAATTATTTATTTAAAAAACTTAATAAGAAGAGAACATATGATCCAATTGATATCAACTGCATTGAATATACTGATTTTTAGATCGAAGAAGAAGAACCATCACCTAATCTTGATTATACTGAACTTGAAAGTGTAGTTTATGAAGGGAATGCATTTATTACAATAAATGAATTAAGCACATCTATTACTGGTAATTTGTTATCTTATTTTTAAAATATATGTTATTTTAGAAAATAATTTTATACATTACTAATATATAGTTTATGTAAATGCAGCAGAAGATGTTGATGCAAATATTTTAGATGAAAGCATGGTTTATGACTTTTTATATAGCGTTGGAGAATTTAGAATT
>JAOXYD010148216.1:0-10561 GCA_028565735.1 Pinacopodium congolense
AGAATCATCCAACAAGTAGTTGGAAAGGAGACGTAGCCTATCTTTGGGGTAGGTGAACTTCTTTAAAATTTCCTTGTATCTTTCTCTTATCTCAACCTATTGCATATATTTTGATATTTGCATTATCATTACATCTTAGGTTGAATCTTGGTTTAGTGATTGCATCTAGTTTCCAATTAATTTAGGTTGCTAGTTTGAATTTATGAAAAAGTCTAAATACCCAATTCACCCCCCTTTTGGGTGCCATAGGACTTACAATTACTTTCAAGTCATAATTTATAGGCATCATATAAAGCATGCCCATAAATTACCTTTAAACACATTCATCTTTTCTAACCTATCATGTATACTTGGTATCACTAACTAGTTAGGTGAGTTTTGAAGAAATTAAGTAAATTGTGAAGCATCTACATTGTAATAAAGCTCCTGGACTTTATGGCTTCAATGCCTATTTCTTTTAATCCTTTTGGAACTTACTAAGGGAGTAAGTTATCAATGTTATCTAAAAGTTTTCCGAAACTGGCAGGTTGTTGAAGGCAATTAACAAGACATATATTTTCCTTGTTCCTAAGTATCCTAAACCCTTGGGGCTTAAGAAATTTAAGCTAATATCATTCTATAATATCACCTAAAATGCCATATCCAAAATCCTTGTTAATAAGCTAAAAGGTTTGTTGGAGTAACTCATTAGTCCTTCCCAGGAAATCTTCATTCAACGCAAGAACATTGGTGATAATATTTTGATGGCTCAGGGGCTTTTTATGGACTATTGTAGGGGAAGGCTAACAGGAATTATGCACATAAAATTGATTTTCAAAAGGCCTATGATATAGTAACGTTGCCCTTTATTTGACAGATGCTCAGTGCCTTTGGTTTTCCAAATAGGTTTGTAACTTAGGATGCAATGTGTTACTACTACCTGCTATTCCATGTTAGTAAATGGAGAACCTTCATTATTTTTTAATAGAGAGCAGATTGAGGTAAAAGGACCCTTATAACCTTATTTATTCACACTTTGTATGGAGACGTTGACTAGTCTAATTTAATATAAGATTGATCATGGTGGTACCTTCCATTTCTATAGCAAGTGCAAAAATTTCTGTTCTATAGATGATTTAATGTTTCTTTTTAGGGCTTAGTAGGACTCAGTTAGGTTAGTAATGGATTCCTTATTGAACTTTGAAGGCCTTTTAGGATTGGCTATTAATTCAGCCAAATGCTAGTTGATCATTTCTAGATCTACTAATGAGGTATCAGATGGGTAAAATCTCATCACAAGTTTTGCAGTATGTTCTATTCCTATCAAGTACCTTGGTTTGCCTATCATTTCTTCCAAGCCTTATTACGATGATTTTAAGATGGTTTTAGATAGAATTTAGGCAAGGATTGGTAGGTGATGTAATAAACTTTTATCTTTAGTTAGAAGAGTTCAATTGGTTCTCTCCGTTTTGTCTAGTATACATGTCTATTATACTTATCATCTTGTCCTCCCCATGCAGCTTATAAAGGCCATTAATATAGCTTTAAAGGACTATTTATAAAGTGGAGATGTGGCCAAGCATTTCAGTAATAAGGTGAAATGGTTAGAAATTTTCCTATCAAAAGAGCAAGGAGGCTTAGGGGCTCCATTCATTAATCTTGATACTAAGGTGAGCCTAGCTAAGCATATATGGAGATTACATAAGAGTAAAGATTCCATGTGGGTGAAGTGGACGCATGCCTATTTCATCAATGACCTAAATACATGGGAGATCAATATTAACAACTCTAGTTCTTGGAGTACAAAAAAATGATAGGAGTAATGGATAAGCTTAGAGCTTCCATAATTCCTAAAATTTGTATTGGTGAGTTTACTTCATTTTGGTTTGATAATTGAACTACTTCTAGCCCTTTTCCCTTAATTCTTAAGCTAAGTTCCTTTAGGATCCTTGTGCGTATCCATTATAAGGTCTAAAATATCATTCAAGGGTCTTCTTAGGTGCTGGATTTAGACATACTGGCAACTATGCAACCTTTTGTCCATAACTATCACCCAAATGCTACAAGGGAGGATATAGGTGTAATAGAAGATGAATTCTTTCAAATGTTCAATAGGAAATCTTGAAAGATTTTTATCAATGGTGGAGGAGATAAAGTGGGATGGTATAAGTTATTTTGTTTTAGGGATAGAGTTCCTAATGTAGCTTGAAAATTTTTTTTGGCTATAAGATAAAGGTTAATGGTCTTTAGTAGATAAAACAGGGCTTTAGCTTGGATCCCTCATGTAGACTTTGGTTACTTCATTTAGAGACCTTTAGTCACCTTTTTGTTTCAATGCTCTTTGACCTCTAAGATTTTGCAGGTTCTTCTAAACATGTTTAGCCTCCATTGCTATGCTACATCCTAGCTTGAAAATATCTAATTTGTTGGCTCCATTTAGACCTTAACTAAACATGGCTATATTGCTTTCAATTTTGTTGTAGCCTAGAATGAGAGGAACTCTAGACTTCATAATAAAGGGTATAGAAAAGCTAGATAGAGAATGGGTGAACGTGGAAAGAACCAACTTAGATTATTCTCCCATAGTGATTAGTAGTTAAAAGTTTGGGCAATTATTTAGCTTCAATATTGATGTTGTACGCTTTAATGTGATGTTGATGATATACTCTATAGAGGTTCCTTATATCTTTTTAAAGGTTTAGCATTAATTCATTTAATTCTTTCATATGAAAAAACAAAGAAGAAAACTACATTTCAAATACAATATCACAATTACATATCCATACTTAGTTAAAAGAAAAACACTCAACATCTATTACCAAAAATCAAATTATCAAAATTTACTAACTTCCCTTAAATTGAACAAAATTTAACAATAATTTCAAAAAATTAAAAATTTTACTAACTCCCTTAAAATTGATTAAAATTCATAAATTCCTTTAAATTCATGCTTTATTTCCATCAAAATTCTAACACCCTCTAAGTAAAACATAATATCATATTCATATGCTCTCCTTCTTTTGGATTCAACAAAAAGGTAAAAACAAGAATATAAACAAACAAATATCATATTGAAAACACACAAATGTCATAACAAATTACCATCTATCATATCTAACTCTCTTTTAATCATGTAAATCCTATCCTCATCCATTGTTTTAACAAAAATATTGACTAATTAATGCATTGTATCAACAAACTTTAATTTTTTATCTCCTTTTTGCACATGATCTCTAATAAAATGATATTGAATTTTTGAATGCTTTATCCTAGAATGTTGAATGGGATTTTAGTTAAAATATTACACTTGTATTATTACACCTATTAGATATCTTATTTTTTTCAATGCCAAATCCCTAAGTTTTTATATAAGCCATAAAATTAGTGTACAACCATTACTTGTGTCAATATACTTGACTTCCAATGCGAACAAAACTACTAAATTTATTTATTACTAAACCATGATAGTAATGCATTTTATAAAAATTGACATGAACTAGATGTATTCTTCGTATCTAATAAGCTGCTCTTATAGTCTTCTTCCAAATACCCAAATAAATCTAAAAATGTGTTCCTAATGCATTAAACACCTAAATGCATAGTAACATATAAATACCAAAGGACATCCTTTATTACTAATATATGGGATTCTTTAGGAGATGATTGAAACCTAGCACAAAAATAGACAATAAACATGATGTATGGTCGACCAATAGTAAGATATGATAGACTTCCAATCATTCCCTGATACAGTTTGAAATTTATTTATTTTTAACCTTCCTTATCCTTGTTTAGTGTATTTGATTTATTCATAGAGGCGCATAAAATTTTAAATTATTCCATTTCAATATGCTTGAACAAATCCTTGGTACATTTGGCTTGATTGATGAAAATACCCTTCCTTTTTTTTTTTCTAATTTGAAGTCCAAGGAAGAAATTTGACTTACCTATCCTGATGGTTTTTCTAATTTGTATGTGGAGCTTGTTATGTGTAAGATAGGTTTGAAGAAAACGAGTCTTGAAGTGTGTAGTGAAGACATGAAGTGCATGGTTATGGAGCCTTAGAGTTGGAGAACATGTTTAAGAGATTGTGTTAAAGCAAGATGAAGTTGAAGATCATCTTGATAACAAGAGAAGCATTGGAGATGAACTTTAAGATTGAAGATTGAAAATTAAAGATCAGTAGAAGAGTAGAATTTGATAGGTTGATATGAGTAAGTTTGTAAGTTTGTGTAAGTATTCCTTTGGTCTAACCTTAGTATTGAAGGTCTCAATCATATAGGATACATAATCAGGAGGTGTTGTATATTTTTTATGTTTATGAAAATCATCTTGATGTATTGCATAAGTATGTGTAATAATTCAATTGGTTAAGGTTTGAATGAATGATTAATTTAGTAAGTTGGTTAAATTGATATGACTTAAGAGTAAGTCATGTATCTTGTATGAAATTGTGATTTGTTTCAATATTGCTTCAATTAAAATTATATATATTGGAATATTAGTCATGTATATGCTTAAATGTTAAGTTTTGATCAAAATTGTTAGATCAAACTGTCATGTAAATTTGGTAAATTGGATAAATTTAATTATGTTGAGTTTGTGAAATTGAATAAAATGGGTTAAGAAATATTTTGTATTAATTGGATTGAGATAAAATATGTTGGAATGGTTTAAGTTATTATTTGGGGCTAAATTTGGATTAATTGGGATGGAATTGGTCTAAAAAATCTTATTTAGGTGGGGTCGACCAATGTGTGCATAATAGTACCAGACATAAGTCGATAGATCTGAGCGAAAAGGCAGTCTAACGTTATAAACAACTACTTTTTATAATGGCTAGCTTTGACAATAGCTAGTTTTTGTAACGACTAATTTTAGCAACGGCTATAAATGGCTAGTTTTTGTAACTGAACGGCTAGTTTTACAATGGTTAATAAGCCTTAAAATGGGTATTAATAAGTGTTGTTTGTGTGGTTATTAGTGAAAAAAGCATTGAAATCAATCTTAAAAAATGTTTTAACAATCTTAAGTACATTTTATGTTTTGGTATAGCATTTCGTATGAGTGTAGTATTTTTGTGAGTATTTATGTTTCCTTTTCATGTACAAGTTTATAGTTAGTCCTTATACACTTTGTGAGTTAAGAGTGACAATTTTTACAAGGTGTCTGTGTGAGAAGGGTGCTTATATTGTGAATGTATTTGTATGAGGATTATTCTTGAACCATAAAAGAAGAGTATTATGAGGTTATCCTTTAACCCTAGAAAATGTAGTGATAGGTTATTCCTTAGCCTTAAAAGAAAAAGCAAAAGGTTATCCTTTAGCATTGAAAAAGCTAGCAATTAGTATTAGAGCCTAGGTCTCACATTGGTTTAATTCTAACAAATTAGTTAGCAAAGTTTATGACACTTATTTTAGAAGTTCCTTCTATATTTAGTGGAAATAATTTTGCATATTAGAAAATTAGAATGAAAATTATTTTTTAAGCTTTGAATTTTTTTAATAGAAAATCATAGAAAATGGTCCATATGACCCTTCAAAGACTAATGAAAAGTTAACACTTAAGGATGTATTAGAATGTGTCGAGAAAGAACTCATTTCATTTAATTATAAAGTTGTAGATATTTTGTTATCTGCCATAAGTGTTAAGGTGTTAAAAAAATTGCATCAAGATGTGAAAGTACTCAAGAAATATGGCATGCATTAGAGGACATCTATCAATATTATGGAGAGGAGACTGAACAAAAAGAAGTAGCCTACTTATGTCTTGTAGATGATCAGGTATGTACTTCTACAACTCTTTACAATGATGATGTACCTTCTTGTTCTTAATCTCAAAATAAGAATGATACATGTATGATATAGAATATGCTTTTGAATAATTGTTAGAATTTATTAAATCATTGGAAAATAAGAAAAAGAAGTTATGTGATAAGTATAATGACAGCTAAAAATTGCTTATGAATATATATTAGAGAATAATGAGCTTAGGAAAGAAGTAGAATAAAAGAATGAAATAAAATGAGAGAATAAAAAATTGGTGGAAGAAACTAGGCTTTTAAAGAATAAATTAGAAATAATGATTGTTAAGGGTAGTGAGCTTAAAATATGCTTGGAGCAGTCTACTTGCCCCTACATCTATTTCCTAACACCACTGTTGAGATTATTACACTATTTCAAAAAAAGAGTACAATGTTAGAGTACAATCCTTTTTAAGGCTCAAGGATAACCTTTCGCGCTTCATTTCTAATGCTAAAGAATAACTTCACCAGACTCCCTTTTCAAGGCTAAGGAATAACCCTTATAAAATGTTCACTCTTTTCTTTCCAACCCCATAATCTCTATAACACATAAGCCCTTTACAAAATATCACTCTTTTGGATTTTTAAGGTGTTAGGGGGCTTACACAAAATGCAAGAATGAAAGCATAAAAAAACATAACACAAAACTTCATCAAGTGAATATAAACACTCTTAAAAATACTCAAAACACTTGTATAAATCTTCAATAATGTTTTTCAAACAACACACATATTTACACCTAAAAATCACAATATTTCCATTGCCTAAAAGATACAAAATGTTTTAATTCATTTATTATTTTTATCGTTGCAAACTAGTCATTGCCCAATGTTCATTGTAATCGTTGATGATGGTTGACTTATCTCTCCATTTGATCTACCTATCTCCATATTTAGTCGACCTATCTCCCCATTTAATCGACCTCCATATATTCGGTCGACTTATCTCCTCATTTGGTTGACTGATCTTACCAAGTCAAGAACTCCTGCTTTTTCCCAAACTGGGTCCAATCAATTAAGAACCAATTCTATTCACCTCTTAACCCAATTCAACATATTGTAACACAACCTAATCAAAACCAAACATTTCTTAACATGTGTAACACAACTAAATATTCATCTCATCAAATTACCTTAACACATTAATCTAACCAATTTATTCATTCATTGATCCTTTAATCAATTTATTCAACATATAAATTCAAGTAATACCATACATGCATTCATCTAAATATTAAGAGGACTTTCACAAACACCAAACACATATAATACCTATTGATTATGCATCCTATATGTAAATACTAAATATGAATGCATATGCATGATTAAACCCTTTCAACATATAGCAAGACCAAAAGAAGACTTATATAGCCTAACTCATAAAAACCTATCAAATTCTATTCTTGAACTTGATCTTCTTTCTTCAATCCTTAAGGTTAACTTTAATGCTTCTCTTCTTGTCAAAGTAGTCTTCATATATTTCCACATACTTTAAAAACTTTATGTCTAAGGCTTCACATTAATGCACTTTAATCTCCATTAAACACTTCATAACTTGTTTTCATAAAACCTATCTTAATAAACATAACAACCTTCATAAACACATTAATAAAACACTTTGTCATCATAAAAAAAAGGTAGAACTAGCCATTGATTCAACAATCTCCCCCTTTTTGATGATGACAAAACTTTGTGATATTTGAAGCATACAATAAACAAATTATACACTCAAACCAATGCAATCATAGATGCACATAAATTTTCTACCCCTTACTAATATCATATCTTTCATTCTCCTCCCTTTTGTAATCATAAAAATGTTTACAACCAATTACAAAAAAGGGGTAAAGTTTAAATACAATACAAAACAAGTCACATACGAACCGCATATCACTTAAAAACCAATAAACATGAAACATGCAAATGGGACACATATCTTCTTCTTTCATACTAAATAGTTATGGCAAGTCAATTTTCAGAAACATGTCAAAAACACATCATAACTTATTTTTTAAATGATGTTAAAAAAATTCTTTCAACAATGCTCCCATTAAGAAAACATACTAAGATAAATTTCAGTATATCATGTCATAAATACTCATAAGAGGGACAACATTAACTAAATCTTATTTCAAAAAGTGTCAAAATACATTGCCATAAAAAATGATTCCAATTATTTTTAAAAGGTGATTAATTACTCAAAAACTAAATTTCAACCTTATTGAAAAATGAGACATGCCTATACCAATTGTTAAAAAATATGATACCAAAGGTTAGAAAGCAAAAATTGATACAAAATATTAAAATCACTCTTAATTGAAACCAAATTTCAAAATAAGATACCACTTGTTGACGAAAACGTCAACCTACAATAATTATTAATACCAATTGTTGAAAAACTAACTTGTTGATACCATTTATAACAAAATTAATGCAAACTGATAATTGATACCAATTAATTAAGAAAATAAAAGTATTAAAATAACAATTGTTAATAATATTGAAAATAAACATTTAACAAAATACATCATCGATAGGCAATAAAGATCACCTATCTTTTCCAAAAGGGGATACTCTTACATAGTCGAGAACAAGGAATTAATCCTACATAGTTGAGAACAAAGAATTAACTTCCCAAATTCATACACATGATGCAAACATTTTCAACATACCATCAAATTGCTTCTAACTTGACATAAATCCAATATGATTTTAAAAAATTTAAATGTTTATCACAAAATTAAGAAGACTCTAAAATTCGACTAACTCCCCCTAAAGTAATCAAAATCACACAGCAATTTCCAATATTAGAATTTCATAGTTATAAAAAAATTTAAGACTCCCACAAAATTCATGCACTCTTAATTTTCAATAATTCAAAATTTCATCGCAAAGCATAAAATATAAGAAAGGTTTCATTTAAGAATAAAATCATTCAAATTTAAACATAAGGGCAACATCCCTAAATTCATTTATTGTTATTTAATAGAATCATATCATGGAGTAATCATATAAATGGAATAAACAAGTTACAAGCATATCACAAAATAAACCCCTTTCCATCTAAGAATACAATGCATGAGTTTAACAACTTTTGAAACTGTTAACATAGATGAGGTGCTATGCTCCCCTATGTATATGTATAATTTGTTAAATACAAAGTTTTCAAACCTTTTTTTTAAGGTAATGTATGAAGCTAATTCATGAGAAAATTTTAGTATATAGTTTTTTAAAAAGAAAATTCTCCATTATTATAAAACTTATAAGCTCCACCTTAAGGAAAGCAATTTACCTTAAAAACATGTAAGCTCAACATTTGAAGGGGATCAAATTGTCAAAATTCGAAAATATACTCAAAATGCTTGTTCATGCCTACAAAAGCAAAAAATATTCGTAGAATCCATAAAACATCTAAACATTCAAGAAGCGCTCAAAATAAACATAATTTTTCAAGTCATAATTTTACCTAAAAATGCGTAATCTATTCATATAAGAATGCCAATCAAAAGGCACTTTAACCAATTAAAACATACCTAAAGGAATGAGGAAATTTAAAAATCATATTCATGCATTCCTAATCATGATAACATATTAAGATTTGAAAGAATTCAATTAAGCACTAAGAAAGCATCAATCATCAATTATGAATAGTGATTTTCAAAAATTCAACTTCCATCTTTCAAATAACTAAAAAATCATTAAAAAATCATTTAAGATTTAGAGGGACAAAGACTCACACAATAGAAGAAAAAGAAGTAGCAACTTACAACAGAAAATAGAATGAAACAGAAATGAAAACCTTCACACACGACCTCATAAGACATCGATCGACCACACTATCTTGATCGGTCGATCAATCTTAGGTCGACCAATGCTAATTGTTTGGTCAGCTGACCTTGAACACTAATGTCATACAAATTGTACACAGTACAGATATAGAGGAAAAACCAAGCAATTCAATAAATAATTCAAAGTAAAAGTAATCAAAGAAATTTTATTTTTCAAAAGGAAACTGATAAGATTGAATTTTATTAATTTTTCATATGCTTTTTAATATCATTTCAATCTTATTTTATTGTTGAAATATTCAATTTGTGTTATATTTTGATTAATGATAGATTGATTTCTTTGACACAAATTTTGGGATAAAGCATGAAGAATTTAAATCAATTTATGTAAAAGCCAAAATTATTTTAATTTGAAAAAGAAAAAAAAAGAGAAAAAAAATTAATTAATTAAAGCAGGCTTAAGGACTGCTGCCTCTGCTGGACCCCCCTGAAGATTGGAGCATGAGCCCATGCTGCTGCTATCCCCAACTCTGCTGGATTGCACTGGACTTGCCTCTGCTGGAGCTGCATGAGCCCGCGTGCTGCTGATGCCTGGGCTCGCATATGGGTTGTGTGCAGGAGACAGCCCACACGTATGGACCCGAGCTCGGGAGCTTGCTACCGCTTGTTGGAGCCCACGTGGAGGCCTGGGGCTGGATCGCCTGAAGCTGGACCAGACCCGTTGCTGAGCCATTGCACTGCTGGATCGCCTGAGGGAGTGGACTCGCTTGGAGCGTCTCATGTGGCCCGACTGCAGCTGGACTTCCTTGCTCCATGGTCCAAAGGGCTACAACTATGCCCAACTTGCCTGGACCCTCTTCAAACTGGACTGAGCTGCATGCACCTGCAACCATCAAGACCCAGAAAAAAAAAAACAGAAAGAAGTGTGAAGAGGCAGATTTATAAATATTTATACGGTCAGTGATTGTGAGGGAGACTGGATGTACGCCAGG
>JAOXYD010148227.1:0-10560 GCA_028565735.1 Pinacopodium congolense
TGAACAAAAGTTTTGTTTTTGCAAAAAGTTTTTAATACCCAATTCACCCCCCCTCTTGGGTGCCATAGGACTTACATGGTTAATACACTAGCTTATCTCTATTGTTTATATCCTGAAGTTTGTTTATGCTTCATACTTAGGTAATAGGCTTGAAGTTTAGGAAGTCTAATCCTAAATTACCCTAATTCAAGACTAGCGCCCTCATGATTAATTGAGTCTTTGATTATTTCACTAATTTAAACCAAGTTGTTTATTGATTTTTCTAATAACCTAAGTAGAGACTGTCAGATCCTCGATTATCTTAAGGCAATATCCTAAGTGATCAGTTCAAAACAAGCATTAAGCATTAAGCATTTAATAAATAAAGATTAATTCACTAATCATGAATTAACTAGTAATTAACACAATTAACCATCAATAAACACAGTTAGGGGCTATTCAGATTAGATTTTTTGTTTTGTTTTGATTTTTGGTTTTTCTAAACACAAAAACAAAAAAAAGCACAGAAACAAAAAAAATAACACACTAATACATCATAGAAATTGAAAAAACAGCACAAAAACCTATAAAAACACACAAACCCAATACAAAAATATAAAAAATACAACTAAAAATCACAAACAAAAGCTGAATCGAACGGCCCCTTAATAACCTAGCTAAATTGAAATTAAACATTCAACACAGAAATTAATCAAAGCTAAAAAAATAATTAACTTAAATAATAATGCTTTGATTAATTCAAAATAACAACACTAATACACGAAATTAAGAGTTTAGAATGAACTAAATCACGTCCCCAAATGATTATGTAATTCTGAACAATGTGATTACGGCTGCTGAAACCCACAAATAACTTGAAATTCAAATTACAAAAGATTGAAAAGAAAAATAACCTAAAAACTACTTAAACTGAAAACTAACTAAACAAAGGTTTTTTTATATTAAAAACTAATGCTTAATTATCTGGGAGAGGCCCATTTATTTAGGGGAGGTTCATCTATAAGTAGAGGAAGATGACAACCGCAAAATTTGAAGATTCAAGTCAAGAATTTTGTCTATAGTCCTTCAATGATGGGCTGACTATAAGTACAACGGCGCTATTGATGAGTGATGGACCACCATTGTTAGACACATGCTAAACTCATCAACAACACCCTGTTCATCTTACAATGGCACCTTGGGAGCCTGCCGTCATAAGTTGACTTTCAGTTGACTTTTTACAGAACATTCATTTTTTTACTCCAATCTCTATCTTTAAGCTCCATCCTGCAAAGTAAATATAATAACACATAAATTGAACATTTAAGCCCTAAAATAAGGTTAAATTGACATCAAATAACAATAAAAAATAATATAAATTTAACTCCTAATAACTCTCCTACACTTAGGTGTTTGCTTGTCCTCAAGTAAACCAATCCATCATCATTTTTCAACATAGGATATAATTATAGGAAACAATTCAAAATTTTCAACTATAATCATTGAAAGCTTTTCCTAAATCATTCAGTTATAAAACAAATTATTAATATGTTAAACTAATTAATTATGACAAATAACAAATGAATTTAGATAACTTATATTTCTTCATATGGGAACCTGATTCACATAAATTATTTCTTTACATAGAAGGAATATTCATAAAGTAAAATGCAGCATAATTTAAACAAATTCACATCTTTTATTTATTAATAACATAAAAAGCACAAAAGTGAGTTTTAGAAGTTTAGTTGAGAAGTCATTTAATCTTATAACACGAAGGTGAATATTTTGTCGTGAATAACCTCCGGTTACTCAACAAAATCACATCACATCAACTGGCTACTAGTATCACTCAATAACTTCAACTAATTAGTTAAAAGTTAGCGAAGTGAATTTATTTACTCACTTATTTAAACACATATACATCTTTTTTTCTTTTTCAATTTTTTCTTTGATTTTTTATTTCACTTAAAATAAGATGATGAAGATATTTAAAAGATGTCACAAGTCACATAAGAATATATATTTTATAAATAAAATTGCAATGATCATCAAGTATTCATATTCCAAAACAATGAAGAAATCAAATTCAATTGTTAATGAACATAATTAATCAATTATATAACATCTTAAATCATAAAAATAATTGAAATCAAAAGGAAAATTGTTAATGAAAAGTGAGAATTTTAAAAAAATTTCCACAAATTATAGACTATAAAGAAAAATATGATAAAATGATATGTAGTTGGACAATAAATATTCAAGTGTGATATATCCCTCCCCTACACTTAACAAATATTGTCCTCATTGTTCATAAATTTAACAAAGTAAGCTCAAAATGTGAGAGAAAGGGAAAGAATACACGGAGAGAAAGATATGATCATTGAAGCAGTCTGTCGATGTAAATTTCAGCTATATAAAAATTAAGGGCAAACGCTCAAAGAATCAGAAACAAAAGAAAACACACATGAAAAAAAAAACACATATAAACATACTAAAAGAAAACACACCAAAAGCATGCAAAAAGCATATTATTTTATTGAAAGCATATGAAATCCTATTGATATGGTTGGGTTGCCTCCCAACAAGAACTTCTTTAAGGTCGTTTAGCTAGACCTTAGCATTAGGGAATTTTTGAACTAAGCTTAAGTCCAATACCTAGCTTCTCATCCTCATCCTTAGTATAATGATAAACCAATTATGGAAGGTTGTCTATACCAATCAGAAAGGTCCCGAGTTTAAAATAAATCCTGAACAAAGCATGTGGAAAAAATGCGAGGTATACATCTTCTGCTTGCGAATCAAAAGCTATAACACCTATAAAGTCTATGCCCTTAAATGCTACCTTTGACTCTTCATCTATCTTATTTTTCAACAACCTAGAAATGATGCTCACATTTAACATTTTCGAAAATTGTGTCGTTTAAAGCTGGTGTAAACTCACCACTCACACTTGTTAACTCAATTGACTTTTCATGATCAATGCCCCTAACAAATTCTAAAATTTCTCCCATGGTTCTTTGATCATGCTCAAGTTGCATAGGATTTCCTAAAAGTGCAACGAATGCAGCCTTATTGAGCCATGAATAATCAGGGTGATCCATCCATCTAGAGGTGCACTCATTTACATGCTCAAGATATTGTTGACTAGAAAAATGTGAAGATTGTTCAAAACAAGCTGGATTAAGCCAAGAGTAATTAGGGTAATTCTAAAACCAGGGGTATAAATTTCATCAAAAAATTTGAATTGATTTTTCCAACTATCGCCCGAGTTAACTTTAACTTCAGGCTCATACCATTGGTAAATATACCAATGGTCTTGTTGCCTCCACATCTTCCTGATAAGTTAAGTAAACTATTAAAAGATGTCCTAACACATAAACAAAGTTGACAATCAAAACAAAACATAGAAAGAACTGAAAAAGTGAAACATAAAATAGACACAGAACACAATAAAGAAAACAAAGTAAACAACAAAACAAACTTTAAAGTAACTGAAACCAATATATCCCTAATATTACAATTCACTTCCCTAGCAAAGGTGCCAAAAAGTTGTTAAAGGTCGGTCATACATAAATTTAGCTCAAATTAATCTATTTTTCAACACACAATTTAATAATTAATTCGGAACCAACTTTTCGGCAAACGTACTGGTCGCAATAAGTAATATAGAGGAGTGTTTTTAAGATTCTAAGTATCGATCCCATGAGGAAGTATGTATGTGATTTTAAGGACCTACAAAGCTTTCAATCTATTACAAAAGAGTTTAAGGTTGCTTTTCGTAATTCATTCAGTTACAACTTTGGTGGTTAATGATTTAATTTGATGGATCAGTGATACTTAATCTAGGGTATCTTTTCTAAATCAAGACAGTGTTATGGTTAAGATACTGGCTTATCTCTATTAGTCATATCCTAAAGTTTGGTTATGCTTCAAACTTAGGTAATAGGTTTAAAGGTTAGGAAGTCTAATCCTAAAGTTCCCTAATTTGGGATTGGCACCCTTATGATTAACCGAGTCTTTGGTTATTTCACTGATTTAAACCACATTGTTTATTGATTTTTCTAATAACCTAGGTAGAGTCTGTTAGATCCTATATTATCTGAAGGTAATATCCTAAGTGATCAGTTTTAAACAAGCATTAAGCATTCAATAAACAAAGATTAATTCACTAATCATGCATTAACTAGTAATTAACAAAATTGACCATCAATAAAAACATTTAATAACCTAGCTAAATTGAAATTAAACATTTAGTACAAAAATTAATCAAAGCTAACAAAATAATTAACTTAAATAATAATGATTTGATTAATTCAAATTACAATAATAATACACGAAATTAAGAGTTTAGAATGAACCATATCACATCTCTATATGGTTATCTAACTCTGAACAATGCAATTACAGCTGCTAGAATCGACAAACAACCTAAAAATTCAAATTACAAAAGATTGAAAAGAAAAACAACCTAAAAACTACTTAAACTTAAAACTAACTAAACAAAGGTGTTTTTTATCCTAAAAACTGATGCTTAGACATCTAGGAGAGGCCTCTTTATATAAGGGAGGTTTAGTTGCAAGTGGAGGAAGACGACAACCGTAAAATTTAAAGATTGAAGTCAATAATTTTGTCTGTCGCCCTTCAACGTCAGGCTGACTATAAGTACAACGACGCTATTGTTGAGCAGTTGACCGCCGTTGTTAGACATATTCTGAACTCATCAGTAGCACTTTGTTCATCTTATAATGGCAATTTGGGAGCTTGTAGTTGTAAGTTGACTTTCAGTTGAATTTTGACAAAACTTTCATCTTTTTACTCCAATCTTCATCTTTAAGCTCCATCATGCAAAGTAAACATAATAACACATAAATTGAACATCTAAGCACTAAAATAGGGTTAAATTGACATCAAATAACAACAAAAAATATTATAAATTTAACCCCTAATATAGTAATTTAAGGATAGTTTGTTTTGTTAGTTTAGTGAAGATAATAAGGCTATACTACAAAATATAAGAGAAAATATATGTGGTTTGATGGATTATATATATCACTAGTAACTTCTATTTTGATTTTTTCAGATCTATAATTCATATATTAGAAGATCACCTTCTTTTTTATGAAGATGAGTTTTTCACACCTAATAAAAATATAAAAAATTTAAATTTGATTGAGAAGAAAATGGATATAGGATTTATAAGATGTAACTAAAAAATAAGAAATAAAAAATTAGATGAAGATGTAAAATAAGAAAAAACAAGGGAAGGAAACAGTTCAAAGACAGGAGGGAGGAGACATCAATCTGAGCATGTGCGTGCGTACGTGTGTTTGTGTGTGTGTGTGTGTGTGTGTGCGCGCGCGCGTGCATAACTGAGAGAGAAAGAGAGAGAGAGGAAAGAGAGCGCAAGGTTAGTTCTATTATCCCAAAAATTGCATCATAATAAGTCTTCTTTTCATGGATTCCATTATTTCTTGCCATATACACATCTTTATCCACACTTAACTTAGCCCTCAAAATAAAACTTTTCTTAATCTTTGCTAAATCTCTACTTTCCTTGACCAAACTTTTTATCATTATTAAAAATTGAGATTCTTGATAAATAAGTAGACATAAATTTGAATTTCATCATTATAAGTGTTGGGGTTCAAATTGATTGAGTTTTAATGGATAAATGGTTTAATTATGACCCTTAATTTAGTGTTTAATTATTAAATTTATGTATTATTATGTTTAATTTACAGGATGGAGTTTAAAGATGGAGATTAGAGAAAAAATTAGAAGAAAGTGCCTCATTTTAGTCCCTTGTGCCCACCTTACTAGAGTCACATTAATGGATGAACAGAGTGTCTATAGAGACAGAATTCGACTATAAACGGCGGGCTCTCAGGGCACCATTGTCATTCGGTACTAGATGTCGTTGAAGGAATAGTCAACAATTTCAATTCCAAATCTCCACAATTGTGGCTTGGGCATATGCTTCTTTAATTTCCTTTGTTTGCTAGCACATGTGGGAGGCTGCTGAAGCTGTAAAAACAAATAAAAAACTCAGATTATGAAGGGAATCAAGGAGAAATCAGATCTGCAACTTAGAGAAAGAAGATCTTCCTTTTTTGTTAGTTTTTTTATATGTTTTAGGCTTTAAACACTTGTAATTCGAGTTTTAGATTGGTTTTTGTTTATTGGAGACTGAATCAAAGACATATATCTTTGCTTCTAAACCATCATAGGGGGTTTCTAAACTCTTATTATTGCTTTTTTTCTCCATATTTCAGATTAATCAAAGTTCTTTTCTTATGATCATATTCTTAAATATTCTTTGATTTTCTTGCAAAATCTTATGGAATTTGAAACTTTGTTGATGCCCAAATCATGTTGAGGAGTTCAAAACTTGTCAAAGAGCTTTCTAATATTGTTTTTATAACTTCTAAACTAATTATTTCAACTTATATTTTTGAATCTATCAAAGTATGTGGTTTAAGATGCATTTTTTGTTTGCTTTGATGATCATATGTGGCTAAATCCATTTTCCAGCTTAGGATTGGTGTTTTAATGTTTTAGAAGAGCTTAGAAACATGTAATAAGGTCTAATTTTGTTTATTGAAGGTCTTAAAGTTTTAATTTTGAACTGATCAATTAATATTAGAGTGAAAGATAATCTAGGATCCAAGAAATCTATTTAGGTGTTGGAAAAATCAATAAACAATATAAATCAATCAATGAATGACCAAATTTTGATTATTTATAAGAGTTAGAGATCTGAGACTGTAAATCGATAAATCAACTTCTTGAAATTAAAGCTCATTGACTATATTTAAAGCATAACTAAACTTTAAACTAAGTTTAATGGAGAAAATAATAAGTCTTAACCATAGCTTTGTCTTGAATTCGTGAAGGAACTCTAATATAACATTTTAAAATTGTTTAAAATTAATTCATTAATCATCTTATCCTTAGCTGGATTCCACAAGTTAATAATTTTTAGTAATTTATAAATAATTTTATAATTTAAAATTGTAAGGTTTGAAGCAAAATTAAGATAGTTTAGTGTTTTCATTTTTTTAATTAATTAAGTTGGAATTTCCTAGATAATTGTAATCTAATTAATCTAGTATTTAACCAATAACATCAATTTTTTTTGTGAGTTTGACACTCGGAGTCTTAAATATGCTCCATTATATTACTTTTCGATAGGTACACTTGCCTTTCGTCACGTTGGTTTTCGCTTAAATTCATTTTAATTTTCAAAATCAAATCGGTTTAAAAGAACTCCCATTTTTATAAGTCACCTAACCAACGCAACATTAAGCACCAAAGTAAAAAGTCCATATTATTCTGATTAGGTTATTAATGTAGATTTGTGAATTGGGAATTATGGTTTATGTAATTAGGATTAGGTAATTTTAGCCTTAGTATGGTATACTTAAGTTAGGAGTGAATAAAGTGTATAAAAATTTTATAAACTTTAAGAATAAATCACCTAAATCGATTTTAGCAAGTGTGAAGTCTCTAAACCATAATTCACATAATCGTGATGATAAGCCAGTAAAATTCAAATTAAAACAATTTAATAACAATTTTCATAAACTAAAAGAGTAAAGAGAATAATGCAAACTGATATCTATAACGGTTAAGCGATACTGCTTATTACCTACGTCTACTCTTTATCAACTTGTTGGAAGTTTCATTACTTAAACAAATCTTGTTTAAGATGAAGAGGAATCATTGCAACAATCTTTTTTTATGTGAGTGAAGAGCAACCCTTACAAATCTTCTTTCTAAAGTGACGAGTAATCTTTTTCCAATCAAATTCAATACAACCAAGCTAAAAAAAAATAAAGCTCTAAATTGCCACTTAGGCATACACAAACTAAACCATTTGCTCGATCAAAAAAATGCTCGAAAAGGGTTCAAAGATGCAATAAATGCAAAATAAAAAACCTAACTCTTTCTCTCACACTGATTCAACATATAACATTAATCAAAAGCATATTTACCCTTAGATACTCATAAAAATGTATAAATATTTTTCTCTAATAGTTAGAGCATGTATTTATAACCGTCCTCCTCTTAAAAACTTGTTAGAGACACAATAATCATTAGATCCATTAAAAAAGAAGTTATAAAGTGAAACACGTAGCTATTATGCATTCTAAAGCTCGTTCAATTGACCAATGTCATTAGAGTGGTTGACCACCATTGGCTGATCACTCCTTTCATTTTATTGACCAATGTGCCTATTTTTAAGGCATTGGTAACATATGACAAAGATTAGACTACCTATCTCCATAATAATTCGATTAATTGACCAAACATAAGCCATTAGACTAATGGTTCTGCAAAATCAGTTCTAGATTTTTACAGCAACCTTAATTCAATCCAAACAATCAACAAACCAATTTCTTTATTCTAAAAACAAAATCAAATGACTTTTACAAGTTTCCCATAAAGTTTTGATGATCAAGACCCATCAATTAAACTAAAAAACTCAAAATGTCTTAATATATAAAGCTTTAACTATATTTTGAAACATTATATTTTAAAATCAATTCTAAATAGTATGCAAACCATTCCTTTTACTTCAAAACCAATTCATAGAAGTTTTAAAACATTCTTCAAGTGATTTTTAGGATCAAGATCTTTCAATTAAGAACAAAAACCAAATATGTCTTAGTCTATGATGATTTAAGTAATTTTCCAACTTTTCAAAACTTTCGAAGTTTTTTGAATTTTATAAAACCTTTTTCCCCATAAAAACCTTACTCACTAAGTTTCAAAAATTTCCTAAAGTAATTTTAGAAATCAAATTGTCTTAGTTAGACTAAAAAAACAATATATGCCTTTTCTTATGAAATTTTATGCACTTTTTAAAAGTAAATGTAATTAAAAAACTTTTAAATAATTTCCTAACATCTCAAAGCCATTTTTCTCTTCAAGATATGACTCATCACCCACTTAAAAACTTCATTAAAACATCTTGACACTTCAAAAATATATTTTTTAAAATCACCAACTTTTTTGCTGATTAGAAACTCTATACAAATATGAAACTTTATACCAAATCTTATTATGTAAATAATCATGCAAACTCTAAAATTTTTGGCTAAAATCCTAAATGCAAACAATTATAAAAACTTATGAGCCCTTTAACTATTGATGAGATCAAGGCAAGACTTACATGCAAAAAAAAAAAAAAAAAATCTTAAACTATTTAGTCTTCTTCTTTTTGTCTTATCTTCCATTAATCAATTGATCTCATTTCAATGCTTGCTCCATTTCAATATTTCCTTCATGACAACTTTCTCCTTAAACTTCATCTTGCATATTTTTTATTTACATATCTTTATTAATACATCAAGATAAAACATTAGTAATAAATATGTTTTATCATCATCTAAACTGTAAGTTAGAGCCTCCCTTGATTTAATAATCTTCCTTTTTTAATGCTGACAAAACATGTGATATTAAGGGACCAAATGTAAATCAAATGCAAGGTAAGACATTTAAAATCAAATCATTATGAAATGATCAAATGCTATCACTCTTAACCTTTTCACTTATCACTATCCTTAATATCACCAACCAATCTATCCCTTTTTACATCATAAAAAGACACTACTTATCAATAAACTAATTTTCAATAGTTAAGAAAATTTTATGAAAAGAAAAAATAAGTTGTCAAAAATTATGGCTTAATTGTGACTTTGAAAGACCTTTTATCAAATATTTCCAATTCTCTCATAACCTTGCAAAAGTCTTTCAAAACTACCTATTCCTCTTCCTAAGCTCATGTAAATCTCCCCTTCCCCCCTTAATTCCTACATTAAAAATATATTAAACTTCCTCTAAATGTATATAAAAAAGGATAAAAATATAAAGTGCATATACAATGCATATTTTGCATATTTTGCATCATAAAATGAGTATTTTATACATTATGCATTAAAAATATAAATCACAAGGCATAAATATTATTAAAAAATTAAATACTCCTATATAAAATATCTAATATCACACAATCAATTTTATAACCATGTAAAAATAATTTGAAAAATGTCAAATGATGTATTCCTCTTAGATTTATGCATTGTGAAAAATTTAATCACATAAAGGAAAAAGGACTATTGCAAAATATTTTTCCAAAACATTTACAAATTTTAAAAAAGATATCAACTACAAGAATGTTAAAAATTTCAAAATCATTTTTACTCATGCAATAGCTCCTCCTAAACAAATGTAACAAAAATTTCTACCTAGAACATACATATTAAGTTTGGCATACTCAAGTCAAAGTTATCAAATATTATCATCATAAAAGTAAATGTGTATCTTCTTTATGCATCACCATTTTTCCTCATTTTTATCTTTACTTAGTTCAACAATATGTTTTCTTAGTTTGCTTTTGTGAGGGATCTTCGGGAATTTTTCATTATTACTAAGTTGTTGGAGATATCACTTTCTGATTCCTTACTTAGGGGCCGTTTGATTGAGCTTTTGGTTTGTAGATGTTATATTTTTGTATTAGGTTTTGTGTATTTTTATAGATGTTTGTGTTGTCTATCTTGATTTATGTGTTGTATT
>JAOXYD010148238.1:0-10560 GCA_028565735.1 Pinacopodium congolense
GTTTCTTGATTTCATTAAGTGTGTTCTAATTAGATGAAGAGCCTTTTGAATAGTTTTCCTACATGATTAGTTTTTACATGTTTAAGTAAATTGAAACCTATGATTTGATAAATGTTTAATATGTTTATTTTGAATGCTTAGATGCTTTATGGATTGCATGGATTGTTTTGCATTTGTAAGCATGTAAAAGCATTTTTTGAGCATATTTTCAATAATCCTTCCCATGTATTTTAAAATTTATACCTACCTATTTTTTCAAAGGAATTGCTTTCATTAAGGGGTAGCTTAGAAGTTTTATAAAAGATGGAAGATTTCCTTCTTTTATAAAATTATTTGCAAAAAAGTTTGATGAACTGCATACATATATTGGTTTTCAAAAAAGGTTTGAATTATGCTTATATTTAGGGGGAGCATAGTATTTCACTTGGATACTTGATTTTCGGATTTTCAAATGTTAAGTTTTAACAAACCCGCGGTATTAGCTTTCAAAGATGGGAATAGTACCCCTTTTTTTTTTACTCTTATCATGAAAATAGAGCTTCGTATAGTATTTTTAAAGTTGACATTTATTTGTCTTACTTATCCCTTTTATATGTTTTTTTAATATGAGCATTTTAAATGATAGTACATGAATTTATGAATGTTAAAGTTGTGTTTAAATTTGAACAATGATTATGGATTTAATGTCTAATGACTCTCTTCGTATATTTTATGTTGTGCAATGAAAGTTTGAATTATCAAAAATTGAATTTAGGGGGAGTCTTAACTTTTTAAAATTTTAAATTTATGAAATTGTTGTGTGATTTTGATAAGAGGAGTTGGTTGAATTTTAAAATTTTGATGATTTTGTGATAAAAGATGAATTTTTTTATGACGGGTATAAAGCAATTTAATTGATATCTTGAAATTATTTGTATCTTGCATATAATGTTGTGATGTTAATTGAACTTTTGGCTAATTCATTGCTTTTTATTATATATATATATAGTGGGAATATCTTTTGTGACAATGAAAGTGATAGTTATTGTTCCTTTTTTATAATGATGATTTATGTTATGTTTGTTTTGAACATCATTAACAATTGGTACTATGATATTTGTCTTCTTTTAATTAATTGATATCAATTAGCGGGTTGTATTGTTTTATTACAATTAGTATTAATAAGTTAGTTTTTCAAAAATTACTATCAATTATTAGTATGTTGTTTTGAAAAATGGGTTTCGTTAAGAACAACATTAATAATTGGTATCAAGTTTTGTTTTCTAACTATTAGTTTCATATTTTTTTAACAATTAGTATAGATTATCTCATTTTTCGATGAGGTTGGAATCAAGTATATGATTTTTTAACTTATTAATCGTCTTTTAACAACAATTTGTATCATTTTTTATGGAGATGCATTTGAAATAAGACTTAGTTGATTTTGTCTCTCTTTTGAGTATTTTTTACATGGTATCTTGCATTTATCATGGTATTTTCTATTAAATAGGAGCGTTGTTGATAGAAGATTGTTAAAACATCATTTGAAAGTTCAGTTCTAATGTGTTTTTCAAGATTTGTGTATCCCACTTATATGTTTCGTGTTTTTATTTTTATACTAAAATGTTATGATTTTTGCATGTGACTCACTTTAAAGACTTATATCTTTTGTAATTGGATATGTACATTTTGATGATTACAAAAAGGGGGACAGTAATATATGTGATATTAGAACGATGAAGCAACTTTGTGTTTGTTTTGTTTTACTTGCACATGATTTGCATGTATGTGTGGATTAGTTTGGTTTTATAATTTATTTATTATATCACATAATTTTGTCATCATATAATTTGTTTATTATATCACATGGTTTTGTCATCATTAAAAAGGAAGAGATTGTTGAACTAAGAGTTAGTTCCACCTTTATTTTGATGATGACAAAATATTTTTACTAAATATATTTATGAAGCTCGTTATGTTTCTTAACATAGGTTCAATGAAAAAACAAGTTATGAAGTGTTTAATGGAGAGTTGAAGTGCATAAATGTAAAGCCCATGCTTAGAGTTTATGAAGTGGTTGAAGACCAAGTTGATGGAAGAAGAATTGTGGAAATGAACTAAAAGACTGAAGATAGAAGATCAAGTTTAAGAGTAGAATTTGATAGATTTTTGTCTAAGTTGCGTTGTAAGTATTCTTTTAATCTTACCATAGTATTGAAAGGGTTTAACCATGCATAGGCATTCTAATTTAGTATTTTCATATAAAATGCATAATCAAGAGGTATGTATGCATTCGATATGTGTGAAAATCCTCTTGATGTTTGATTAAATGCATGTAAGGTATTTCATGAGTATATGTGTTGAATGAATTGATTAAATAATGAATGGATGAATAAATTGGTATGATTAATGATTTTGTAAAGTGGTTATGATTTTGTTACTTGTATGATTAAGCCTTGAGTTATATGAATTGGATGGGAGCTGTATGTATTCAACTTAATTTAGTTATGTATGAGATTGTATATGATAAGATAAATGAAATTGGTTATATTAAAGTATTAAGGAAATTTGGTAAGATAATTGAATTTAGTTGTGCTGAATTGTGAAATTTATGTTAAGATATATTAGGTTGGTGTTGTCTTGATCTGAGTTTAATTTAAGATCGAATGGTAAGGATCAGTAGACTAAACTATTAAAAGTTGAAGGTTGGTCGACTGAATTAAGAGATTAATCGATCTAACATATAATATTGAAGGTTGGTCGACCGAATGGTTGTATTGGTTGACCAAATGCTGCAACTTAGCAGATGAACATTGAACAACGACTAGTTTTGTAACAGTAAAATGAATTAATGAATATGAGTGTTGGGCAATGATTATTTGGCCTAAGAATGGGTATAAATAGATGTGTTATGTGTTTTTGTATATAAGAAGAAGTGTTAGAAAATCATATACAAGTGTCTTGTATGTTCTTGGTGTGTTTTATGTATTTGATGAAGTTATGTATTTGATGATCATATACAAATGTTCCTAAACACTTTGGTAAAGTAAAGAGAGTGACATTTCTATGAAAGTGTTTGTGTATGAGGTTGGAAAATTAAGAGCTAATTTTTGTAAGGGTTATTTTTTAGCCTTGAAAGAGAAGAGTGCGTTGTGAGATTATTCCTTAGCCTTAAAAAGGAGTGTGGTGAGGATATCCTTTAGTCTTAGAAAAGGGGGAGTCAAAAGTTATCCTTGAGCCTTGAAAAATGATTGTATTATTAATGTTGTAATTTTTGTTGCATTAATGCAAAAATCTCAACAATAGTTTTAGGGACTAGATGTAGGAGCAAGTGAATAGCTCCAAAGTAGAATTAATTGTATTGTGTCCTTCTTCCTTACTCTTTTACTTTTGTGCACTTATTTTATTTATTATTATTATTCAATTAAATTAATTATAATATTGTTTAGCTTTCAACTTTAGTCAAATTAGTGAAATATTAGGTTGTTTATTTTAGAAGAAAATTTTATTACCTAATTCACCTCTCTCTTAGGTACCAACTAGCCTAATAACGTCATTATAATGTAAGGCTTGGACATAAGCATAACGTTGGGGATCAATAATGCTGTTGTGGTCTACTGTTATATGCCCTATAAATGAGTAACAACTAGTTTAATGTGAGTAATAGCTAGTTTCATGAACTAACGAGTATTTTTGCTTGAGAAAATTATATAAATGAGAGGTTTAATGATAGTTAAGTAATATTTATCAAGTTTTGATGTGTTTTTTAGTATAAAAATTTGATCAAAGCTACCATTAAAATTGCTTTGTGCTTCCATTGTAATATCTTGTGTTTTTAGGCTAAAATTTTAATTCTTGTGATTTTAATACAAAACTTTTTATTCTTTAAAGCTTTCAAGAAGGTTTTTTATTCATGTCATTCATCTTCAAAAGCTTTGAGCCCTTCGGTTGTTAAATTTTTAAGTAAAACACGTTTAAGGTTTAAATTGGTTTTGAAATGGGTCTTTTGATATTGTTGGTGGAATTGATTCAAAGGTTATTATTGACCTTTTAAAAAACATTTTAAGGATATTTTCACCTTCACTAAAGAAAAATTAGATTTGTAAAGGATTATTTTTCACCCAAAAAGTTTTATAAACTTGTTTTCTATTGATAATGAAATATTCAATAAGATTGCCAAAGAGTGGACGTAGGCATTTAAGGTTATAGTGAAATATTCAACAAGAATTCTAGAAAGTGGATGTAGGCAATTGAGGTTATTGTCGAACCACTATATAAATCACTAGTTTATCCTTTTCTTTATCCTTTAATTGCCTTTTATTATGTACTTGCTTTATATTTACTTTATGAGTATTTAACATAAATATTTTCATAACATCTAGGTTGAATTTTGGTTTTAAAAATTGCATATACACAAATTTTTTTAGGTTATTAGTTTAAAAAATTTAAAATACCTAATTTACCCTCTTCTTTGGTGCCATTAAGAAATGATTAATTTAGGGCGAGACTCACTTTGTACAAATTTAATTTCTAACAAAATTAGAAAAAAAAGATTTAAAATGATTCACTTGATATCTTTTAGTTATCAAGAGGGATAAACTATTAGTAGAGTACCATTTTTTAATGGGAATGATTATTTGTATTAGAAGATAAGGATGAAAATCTTTTTATAACTGAAAACATTGATTTATAGGATATAGTTAGTAATAGGCTATACATTCCCACAAAATTAGTTGGTAACCAAAAAGTGTCCGAGGTAAATGCAATATCAAAATTGAACTTGAGGACCAAAATTGAGGAAAATGCAAGATCAAGCATTTTAGAAGCATTAAAACCTTTAGATAAGTAGTTTGAACTTGATTGTAAGTTTGATTTGAATATTTGAAGACCACATGGGCTCAAATTACATTTTACATTGCATATGTTTTTAAAAGTGCATAATTTTTTACAAGATAAGGAAAATTTTGTGTATGAGTCAATTGAAATGTCGTGGCATTCAAAACATCCTTAGAAATAACTTTAAAACTTGTGTAAATTATTCCCAAAGTAAAAGAAATTGTTTTGAAATGTTTAGAAGTAGTTTTAAAGTGAGTATTAATTAAAAGTTCTCAAAACGAGCTTAAATTTGCATGGATTAAGACAATTTAAGCTAGTTTCAAATGATGAGTCTTGACCACAAATATTACTTAGGAAAACTTTTTAAACTTATGTAATCAAGTTTTAGGTGTTTGGATATGTTTGGAAGTGATTAGGTATATTATTAAAGATCTACATAATGACTTCAATGGCACTTCATAATAGTGGTTAACAGTGCTCTTATAAGAGGTTCTTATAGTTAGGTTGTTTACTTAGAGGATAAACAGTAGTACATGATGGCAGATTCAATGGAATCATTGTAGTGCAAGGTCTCGGAAAAAGAATAACATAGGGATCAATGGAGCTATTGTGGTCTGCTATTGTGTGAACTATCTAGAAAGTAACAAGTAGTTTTTAACAGATAACCATTATTTTAATGCGAGTAATAGATAGTTTGATGAACTAACCCGTATTTGAGCTTAAGAACACTATAATAAGAAGTTTTGTGTTATTTTAACAATCTTTATGAAGTTTTAATATGTTTTTAAGCATCAAAGTCTCCAAAACTACCATTTAAGTTGTTTTTATGCTTCCATTTTTATATCTTAGTTTCTTGAGCTAAAGTTTTGGTTTTTATTATTTCATTCCAACAAATTTTGTTCTTCAAAGCTTTTCAAAAGCTTTTCTATTTACATCATTCATCTTAGAAAGATTATGTCCTTTTGATATTATTAGGATTGGGATTGATTCAAAGGTTACTCTTTACCTTTAAAAAGCTTTGTTTAAAGCTACTCTTCACGTTCACCAAAGAAAGATTGGATTTGTAACTTTACCCAAATAAGATTTGTAAAATTGTCTTTCACCAATAATGAAATATCCAACAAGATTGTTAGAGAGCAAACATAGGAAATTGAGGTTATTGCTAAACTACTTTAGAGAAGGGAAGATAGAACACTTTTCATGCACCAGCTCAGAATAATGACATAGTTAAGCATATAAGACTTCAATTTTAAAATTTTCTATTAATATTGACCGAACACCATATATAATAGCTAATAGTAGATAATCTAGATTTGATTGTTTTTTGTTAGTAAAAATTAGTGTCTAATTATTTATTAGCGATATGTTTTATATAGGTTTTTAGGATTTTTGTATGTTTCCTCTCTTTCTATCTATAATTTTCCCTATTTATGAATGTTTTTGTTTAATATGAAGTTCAGGTCAAATTGGGGGATTAAGTGAGAAAAAAAGCTGTATTTGGGTGAGCTTGGTATAAGACTAACAGTGGTCTATAACTATGCTCTTGTTCTCAATGTGAAGCACCATTGTAGTCCCAGATGAAGATAGAGAACTAATATCACTAAAGAATGGCACCTTGAATCTCAAGGTGAACCATCGTTGTAGTACAAGTTGAAGTCAAATAATTAATGATTGTCAATAATGGCATGCATTGTAGGTTCTCTATAGTGCCATTAATGATCAGACTGAAGATAGTAAATCAACAGTTCCTTAAATTTTCATCATTGCCTCCTAACTTTAAAGGTCATTATACTCATAGGATGCATGACTAAGCAAACTTTTAAGGGTAATTTAAAGATTTCACACCCTACTCAAGACCAAACCCTATTATCTGTTTATAGAGCATGAATAAGAGAGAGTTTGGCCATTTTAGGTTGTTCTTAGATAGTTTTTCTCTCAATCATTGTACTAGAGATATCAAGTAACAAGTTCAAGTGTTCCAAGAGTGTATTTAAAGAGATAAGTTTACAATTGAGATAACTCTATTTTAATTTAGATTATTCTTATATAATTTTTTTCTCTCAACCTTTGCACTAGAAAAATTAAATAGTAAGTTTAACTATTCCAGTAGTATATTTAAGTGATTGGAGACATATTTACAGTTAGAATAGCTCAATTTTAGTTGTATCTCATACTCTTTATTCTTTTATATTCTAACTCTTTCTTTTCATTAATGTTTATATGCTTTTCAATTAAATATTTTTTGTTTAATAAAAACTATGTAGGGTTAAATTCCATAATAGTTAAGGCTAGGTAAGTAAATAAATTAACTCTATATTAATTATTCTTTTTTGTAAGAAGATATTTGTTTATTGGAGTAATTAATTAAATGTCATAGATTGGCCATCAAAGATAGATTTTTAGGTAATTAAAGATCCAAGAAATCTACTTTAATTAGTAGAAAAATCCATAAACAACACAATAGAATTAATGAATGACTAAACTTTGATTCCTAGTAAGGGTTTTTGAAAGAAGTTTTTAGGTTTGAATTTTTTATTCTTTACACCTATTAGTTGAAATCCATTAAATGGCTCAAACAATGAAATATAATTAATATAAAAAAGGCTCTAACTTAACCATATCGTTGTCTTTTTTATAGAAGATACCTTAGATTCATTCACATAGAAATTTTGATAAGGATGCATTTTGTGGTATTTCTATATGTGTTTCAATGTGATTTCATCCCTATTTTGATGTTTAAATGCTTGATTTATGTTCCTTTTGAGTTCAAATACACATGATCTTATGACACAAATATAAGTTGAAATGGACAAGTTTGGAGTAAAATTAGAGAAAAAGGGGAACTAAAAGAGTTATGGAATCAATTTGAGGACTTATAGTATCATATTATGAAGTTCCATACCAAATTTTAAGGCTATATGGCAAGCCATGAAGGATGCATGGAGATAAGAGTAAGAGAAGCTTAGACAAACGCCAATTTTAGTATAGGTGACTTTGTTGATACATTAAGTGCGCTTTTAGAGCTCATATTATTCAAAAATTTTATGGGTGCAAGAACATCATATGAAGAATCTACATACCAAATTTTATGGCCATCAGAGGTGCGTAGGAAGAGTTAGAGTAGACAATGTAAAGAGAGGTAGAAGTTGTCACCCAACTAGCATTTAGGGTGTTTTCTAATAACCTCAATGGAAGTTGAATCTAGGCAATCATTGATGGTTATTTAAAGGCCATTGAAGTACAAAAATATGCTATCATACACTAAAATTAAGGCAAACTCGACCTTTCACTTCCAAACAGCTCCAACCCTAAAGAGGACCTATATAAGCGTAAGGAAGAGTAGATTGAAGCATCTCTTGGCTCTTCCACTTGGGGAAACCATGCCTTTCTTTTTTTTTCTTAAGTTTTAGGATTTTTTTCTTACCTTTTCCTCTTGTTTCATGTTTTTTTCCATAGATTTACTAGATTTAGGTGTTGAAATCTAGTTTATTTGTGTTTTTTTGTTGTCTCTTCTTATTTTTATTTATTTTCCATGTATTTTAGTTTAGGTTTATTTAAATATATGTTAAACCTTTTGTTGAGCCAAGGGAGGTTACACCTTATTTTGGTAATAATAAAACTAAGTTTCTTACTAATGCTTGTGTTTTAAGTGTGACTAAAATATAGGTAAGAACAAAATTCAAGTATGATCACTCAAGAATTTCAAAGTAGAAATTGAATTTTATGGAGATACAAAGCTTAAAGAAGCAAATTAGTTTAAGTTTAGTTATTTTTAATGTAAACTTTGCTTAATTATATTTTGATGGTCTAAGAGGCTTATCTTGTTCATTTATACACACATATATTAGAATATGCATATAAGTGCATAATCAAGAGGCTTGTGTGTTTTCTTGATGTGATGTTAAGTAAAAGATTAGCTTGAAGTTGCCTTACTAAACTTTGCCGAAATCCATCTAAGTTTTACCTTGAATATGTGATGTTTCTGCTTTCTTAGAGAACTGAATCGGCTTGATCTTTTGAGATGGAATTGGAGTTAAACATGTAAGTAAATGATTAGTTTTTATAGCATGTTATGATAGAGAATTGATGATGATGAATTAGGATGAATTACATATGATGATAATGATTGATTATGTTGGAAATTTCTACATAAACTTGGGTACTTTTCTGTTCTGGTTTTGCATGTACAAAAACAGTAGTTTATAGGCTATTGTATTGATGATTTAGGTTGATATTTGATGTATAAATGAAGGTGGATTCATGGTAAAGATAGGTGTTACTAAATTGTTCTTAAATATGGAAAATTAGAGTTATAGGTTGAAATTTTAGTTTTAAAATTCATCTTCATCTTTCAACCTATTTATATATCTTTCGAGCATGAATTTCACAAAAATTAAAGAATTGAAGTTGTAGATATAGGTTTTAGCTTAACCTAAGTGAAAAAATTTTGTTAAAAGAGTGACTAGAGCTTGAGTTACGCTTGTTTTCCTAGTATTGCCCGTGATAGACTCTTGGGCAGGAACCTTATATCATTTCTTGATTTTTGAGGACTTTAGAGCTCGAATTAGTCTAAGCATAAAACATTAAAAATGATTATTGATGTCTTATTAATATGTCTGTGAAATAGTTTGGCTAGAAGATATTTTGAGAAGTTTATATATTTAATTGAAGTCAGTGGACTGTTTTGATGTGGTTGAGTTCAAATATGGAAAATTATTATTTGTTTAAGGAATACATGAGTTCTTTTAATGCAACATGATCTTAAGAATGTGAGAAATGTGTATCAAGTATGGATAAATTAGAATTGAAGAATATAGAGTAATTATGAATGAGAATTGAGTAAATGTACGAATCTATATATTGCTAGAAAAAGTTTGGTGAATGTATAGATTTAGCTTGCTGAAATTCTAGATTTAAATTAATAATTGTGTGAGTGTTATAAGAGGATTTTGATCATGAAAAATGTTCAAGGATAAATGTAAAATCTGAATTGATAATGATATAAAGATGTTCTCATGAATGTAATGTGATTCAAAGTATGTAAGTGATGACTTAGGAATGACTACATGAGAACCAGGAAATTGTGTGAGTGTCTAATCCTAGGAAAAAGAATGATAAACGTTTACATGATGAATTGAAAGTGATCAAGTGTAATAAAGCATAAACCTAATTGCAAACTAAATGATGTACAAGTCATGATGTATGAATGATTAAGGGTTATGAATAAGATTGCATACCCGGAATAATCAATTGAGCATGCATTAAATATGACACATATACGTGTTTAACTTTGAGCATTCATTTGATTGATCAATTAGTAATGTGTATATATATGTATTGTTTAATTTAGAAGCATACATCGGCTGACACCATCTAGACAATACTGGTTCATCGAGGCAATAACTAACTGGAGTGGACTGTGAGTAACTAAGATGGGTGATCTCAATTAGAAATGTGTTTTATTAAAATTGTTCGGTTAAACTTGATTTCTTTATATTGAATTGGTATTGATATGATTGTAGCATTGATGATTCTAGACAATTGCTTCCCCACACTTAAACCTTTGCTTGTCCTCAAGAAAAATCAAGCATAACCATTCAATTCCATCAATTCCTTTTCACAAAGATCAAAGCATGCAATCCCACAAACTTTATCCAACTCAAGTATTAAGCTAATACATATATCATGACTACTTTTCATTAGTGTGCATAAGCAAACTCAACTTATGAAACCATTGCTCAAAGA
>JAOXYD010148249.1:0-10560 GCA_028565735.1 Pinacopodium congolense
TTGGGAGGGGGGTTTAAAGGGTACCATTTTACTCTCTGCTAAATGTCGTTTTAGTACCTATTTAGCTTTTTCTAGCTGGATCTTACACCTAATTGGTTACAACTTGTATAACTTAATTCCCAGTTGCAACTGACGTATATATTAAGTTTTTTAAGCAAAACAAAAAACAAAAAGAAACACGTTTTAGAGCAGATTACAGATTCTCTCAAGGTTTAGGGCTCTTTTCTTGTGTTCTTCACATTTGTTAATTTTGTTTTGCAAATTTAGCTTGTTTTTAAGGATTGTAAAAGCTCAATCACATATCTTAGACCTATAGATGTGTTTATAGCTACTATTAGTGCATTCTAAACCAGTATTTTGTATTGAAACTACTCTTTTCTCTTATATTTTCAAGAACAAGTTGAATATGATGAATATGCTTTCTTTCTTGATTCAAATGAGTGGATGAGTTAATTATTGGCTGAGGAATGGTTAGTAGATGATTTGTATGCATGCTTGTGCGTGATTAAAAGTTGTCTTTTAAATATTTGAATGCTTAAAGTTTGTCTCGAAAGAATTATTTAAGATAAAGATGATAAATGATTAAGTAGAGGAACAATCACCTAATCCATTAGAAAATCAGTAAGTAACTTGATTTTAATCAATACATGACCATTGATTTATTGATCTTAAGGGCATTAATATGAAAATATGAATTTTTAGGTTAAGCTTCTTACGCTTTAAGCTTACTTCTTAGATTTACGAGTGGACCAAACCATAAACTTGGAAAGTTAGAAAAAAAAGTGTTGATTTGACCATAATCTTGCCTTGATTTAGTGAAGTGGCTCTAGGACAAGTCTCTTAGTCTTTAATTAATTCTTCTAGATCATTGGAAACTAATTTCTTAGCCATTAAATCCATTAAGCAATCATAGAACTCAACCTTTATCTTCTTTGCAAAAATTGGAAGCTTTTAGTTTAGTTTGGTAATTTTAGCTTAATTAATCATTAAATTTGGTGTCTTTAGAAAATTGTTATCCAATATCCCTAGTAATTGCATTGTTAATTCTTCGTGGGATGATAATTTGAGTTTAAATTAATCACTTTATTACTTGTAATCGGTATATTTGTCAACTTGTTGGTTTAAATTTTTTTTTAGGAAAAAGTGCTTCAATTGTTGAATTTGGTAATTAATTTGGATAATTCGACCCTGATAGATAACCAACAACACCTAAACACATTTAATCATAAAATTTTTAACATTAATTGATTGATTTTTTCCTTTTGGCTTTAATTCACTTAATGCTTCACTTTTCTCTACAACGTGTATTTCAATTTAATTAATTCATATATTTTAATCACCATATACTAAAATTTTATATTTAATTATATTTTTTATTAAAACATAGATTAGAGCCTTCTTTAATTCAATACAAGGCAAAACCTCTATCAAATTATGTCAAATTAATTTGTGATGGAACAAAAAAATTGATCTATAGTAAGTATAACACTATAACATCTTCAATTTCTTAGGGCAAGTTTGGTTCGGCTTTCCATTTCTATTTTTTGTTTTTATTTTTATGTTTTTTTGTTGTTTTTATGCTATATTTGTTTTTATTGTTTTTGCACTGTTTTTTTATTTTTGTATTTAGAAAAACAGAAATATAAAACTAAATAGGAATCAAAACTAAACATCCCCTTAGTTGCATGATTTAATATATAACACAACTTATTACATTTGTCTATTTGATGGATATGATTGAAAAGCTAACCGATCAAGTTGGGTATCGCATAGAAGATTCAGGTTTTTTATGCCAAATACCAACATTTTATTCAAGGTTAATTATTTAAACAAATTGTTCAGAAAACCAAGTTGTATTCTAACCTCATATTCCTCTTTACTATGTTTTTGTAGATTAATCCACCTAACAATTAATCATATTGAAAAATAATAGTTTATTGGATTAAGTTGCATTATTTGTAATTAAATAACAAAACATAAATGGTTCATATTATTATTTAACGTAAAGATGAAAGTTATTGATCCAAAATAATTTTGAAAGGATAATAAACTACCACAAACAAACTTTTAAAATGATGATATGCATAAAGTCTTTGTTCTTTGAATTAAAAAAAGAAATGTAATTGTTAAGAAGATTGCAAAACTTATTTTTCATATCTACATATGAATTCTTAATAAATAGATGAGTTTGGTAGTTCATTTACATTTTACAAAATTATATTTGAAACCTAATGCAAGTTCATAAGTGTTGTGTTTTACACATAAAATGAATCCAAATGTAAATTTTTTTCAATGCAACTATTTGATGCAGTGAAAAATTGAGATTGATGATGTTTAGGTAATGAAAAGTATAAAAATAGAGTAAGCAACCAAAGAAATAGCTTATTCTCCAAACTAATATATAATAATTACACATTCCCCGAAAGTTAGATTAATGCTTATAGCTACGACTCTTGAAAAATCTCTCAGCTTGAAAAATAAATGAATTCAAGACAGAGAGAGGTAAAAGGGAAAGGAAACCTGATATACTAATGGCACGTTTATTTTTTATTCTGATTTTCATTTTTTATTTCTATTTTTTAAAAATATAGAAACTGAAAACAATAGCACAAAAGCATAAAAATAACACAAAAATATAGCATACAAACAAAAAAAACTAATAAAAATACATAAAAGTAAAAATAAAAAATAAAAATAGAAAGCTAAACCGAATGATCTCTAAAAGATTCAAAGACAAGCATAAGATTGAACTTTCAGGGAATAGTTTAATGGAACATCTTGCTACAATGTGGTAGTGGACATACCCTTTCCAATATAGTGAGAATTAGCTGCTTTACTAGAGTATATAAGAAAGAGCAAATTGATGCAATGTGCAGTGAAAAGAAAGATTGACACTTAAATTTCCTCAACCAATCTTAGTTAGTCCAATTCATATTTTCAGACTTACACTTGGATTACCTCAACCAATCTTGGTTAGTCCAATTTATATTTTCAAAATTTTATTATTATATTATATTGTTTATTTTTGTAGAGGAATATCATATATGAGTTCACTAATTACTTAACTATAGTATATTTAGGTTCATGCTTATATTGATAGTTATAAAATTTAATGTTCCATATAGTTTCCCCTTTAGACAATTTTAATACAGGTTGAATAATAGGAGCTTTAACCGTTCATAATTCAACTGGCTTTAGTTGTATTCATATTGTTTTTTTTTAGATGTTATAGCCGAAATAAAAACATAATAGCCTTTTTCATTTGAAATAAATTATGAAAAGTAAATATAAATGTACAAAAATAAACCACATAGGAGAACATCAAAGTTTTAATGTGGAAAATATGTTTAATATGAAAAGTAAAAATTATGGAACCTAGTCTAAAAAATAATTCTATATAAAATCAATAAATACATATAAAAGTTTCCTAATAATCCAAGAGCTTACAATAAAAAGTACTCATCAACAAAAGTAGTAATCAATAAAGTCTATATCAAAATTCAAATATATAGTTAAGGTTTCTTTCTATACCTCAATAGTTCCTTTCCTGTATCACAATAGTTTTCTCCTATATTATTGACATTATCAGCAACAAATGCTCTCTTATATTGTAATAGATCTTTTCTTGTACCTTGAAATTTCCTCCTCTGTATAATGACGATTACTTTTTTATATAATGACTTCAATAGCTTTTGTGCAAACTCTTTTCTCAGACCAAATAGAAAAGATGACAACAAACACTCATAAAATATAAAGAAAATAACCACATCAAAACTATAAAACTAAGGGGATCAAATAGCCATACTAGTCACATAAAATAGCCATACATCAAACATGAAAAAGCTATAAAAAGGGATAAGAAAATAGATAAATACATCCACACTCCCCAATTATACTAGTTATAAATTTTAATTAAATGGGATGAAAAAGATGAAAACCACAAATGAAAAAACCAAATGGAAGAGAAAAGAGAAGAGTCTCGATGGTCATAAGACAACCCTAACCAAAAACCCTTCTTCAATAAATTTATTTTTAAAATAAAAGTGAGTTAAACTTTATGAGGACCCACAAAAAACTTTCCTTCGTATCAAACATTTCAAATGACAATTTTAAAACTTCCATCTTGGAAGAGAATTTGTCATCATATTTAAACTATTATCATCTGTATACACTTTTTCAAGTTAAACAACCTAGAGTCCAGAACATCATGTATCCAATAATACCTAACTCACATCGATATATTTAGATTGACTATAAAAAGTAAGATTCTTGTTAAGATGGATAACATTTTTTATATCTCAAAATAAAATATACATCTTTTAAATGAAAATGAGCTATTAAAGGAAATTTTTCATCAAAAATAGTTTTTTACATACTTTAGTTACATAAATAAATTTGGCTTCGATAGTAGACAATAAAATACACCTTTGTGATCTAGATGATCAAGTTATAGCTCCTTTTACAAAGGTAATCAATATATTGAATTAGATTTTTTCAAGTCTATATCACTTTCCATGTATGAATTAGTGTATCGAGAAAGATACTGACTTCCTATTTTAAATCACAATTTCAAACTATAAATACTAAAAAATATTTCATAATCCAATTTACAATATTCCAATGCTCTTTACTTAGATTAGAGAGGAAACAGTTAGCAATAATAACCGTATAAATACTATCAAGCCTTATACAAACCATTGCATACATCAAATATCCTATTATAGATACATAAGGAACATGTTACATATCTTCTTTCTCTGTCTCACTAGACAATATTTTTTAGTGTTAAGCTTAAAGTAAGTAACAAGACGTATGCTTACAACGCAAAACTTCATCCATGTGAAACCACCAAAGTAATTTTTTAATTTACTTTTCTTGGGACAACCTTAATTTCTTTGTCTCTTTATTATGGATAATTTGTATACTAAGAATTTTTCTTGCTAGTCTTAAGTCCTTCATCATAAAAGAATTGCTAAACTTCTTCTTCAATTTATTAATTTTAGAAGTATTATGACTAACAATCAGCTTGGCATTAATGTAAAGCAATAAAACAAAGAAGTCATTATCAGAAAAAAAATTTTAATAGATGCACAATGATTAAAAGTAGTCTTCTTGTATCCTTATTAAATCATAACAGACTTAAACTTCTTATACCATTGTCTCAGAGCTTGTTTCAAATCACACAAACTTTTGTTCAGTTTACAAATATAATGCTCCTTACCCTTTATCATAAAAACCTCAAGTTACTCGATGTAAATCTCCTCCTCTAAATCATCTTAGGGGAAAGTGGTTTTCAAATCTATTTATTCAACCACCAAATCAAGTTTGGCTCCTAATCCAAGAATGAGTCTGAATAAAGACATCTTAATAACAGGTAAGAAAATATTTTCAAAGTCAACCCTTTTTTCATCTTAAATATTTAATAACTAATCTAGCTTTATATCATAGACGAGAGGAATTCTCTTCAATATTCACTTTTTAAACTCATCGATTTATAAAATCCTTCATGTCTTTAAGAAAATTGACTAGTTCAAAAGTATGATTGTCACATAAGGATTTCATCTCATCCATCATAGATTCAACCCATAATCCTAATGCTCACTCTCCAAAGCCTTTTCATAGTTTTTTTTTCTCTCCTATTAGTAAGTAATGCATACTCATCAGATAAATAATAAGTAGAAGGAATTATTTCTCCAGCAGGCCTCTTAAATGAACTACAGGTTCATTAGTAACCTTGGTAATAGAAGCATCTACTTCAATAGTAACATTACCATAAATAACCTCAACTTGATCATCATTAATATGATTTTACAAATCATTGTGATTGTCAATTTTAGCTATAATAAGTATATGTATCCCTAAGGCTGGATCAAAATTAACTAAGCCATTAAAATCTTGATACTTTGACTTCTCTACCTTGTAAATATCTTTAATAGCTTGATCCTTCATGAAAATAATATCACAACTTATAATAAGCTTCTTTTTAATTAAATCATCAATCCTATATCCATTCTTATCATGGTCATAACTAATGAAGATGCATTATCTCGTCTTAATATCTAACTTGGATCTCTAATTTTTCATCATATATACAAAATCTTTATATCCAAACACATGCAAATGGTTGTAGGAAATATCCTTATCATATCATAATTAATCATGAACATCAACCTACAAAGCAATAACTGAAGATAAGTTCATAACATGTGCAATAATATACAAAGTCTCATCCCAAAAGGATTTAGGTAACTTTGCTTTTGAAAGTAAACATTTGACTTTTCTAATCCATTTAATTGAGAAGTTTTGGAAAGCATCTTTTTATATCTAATACCCTGATGTTTGTAACTTCATCAAAAATCCACAACACTCATACCCATTATTAATAAGAATATATTTCATCTTTTTTCCAGATCCTCTCTCAACAAATGCCTTAACTACTTAAAAACCCCATCACATGATGTTTTAACTTCAAAATATAACCTGAAATTTATTTAAACATTCATTAATAACAAGTTCACCATTAAAAAGTCCTTATCTTTATTAGATCATAAGATCTGAACGCACCAACTTATGTAGCTTTGATTTTTTAAAATGAGGATGGCTCTTGAAAGAGAATTTATTCTACTTACTAATTAGGCAATGAACACACTTTTGTAATCTTACATCTTTGAAATAAAAAATTAGATTCTTCTTAGTCAAAGAATTGAGTTCTTTCTTACTTATATGACTAAGTCTTTTGTGTCATAACTCTAAAGAATTATCACTCTCAACTACATTAATAATATTAGTAGAAACTAAAGTTTTAGTCCAATATAGGCTTTAAGACTTCTTTCTATGTACCTCAACTAAAGAACCTTTAGTGATCTTACAATGATTGTCATCAAAGGTGTTGAAATAACAATCATCATCTAGAACACTAGTATAAACAATATTCAAATGGATATTAGATGAATGTTCAACATTATTTGAATGAATTTCTGAGCCAATATTAGTCTCTAACACAATAGTTTCAATGCTAATAACCTTTGATAAACTATCATTACCTATCTTTAAACCTCTATAATCAACTAGATATAAGATATGAAGAAACCCTTCCTTGATGTCACATGAATGCTAGCACCATTATTAACAACATAACTTGACTCATCATAAACAAAATTAATCATGTCATTATCATAAACAAATACAAGATCCTCTGCAATAGTAGTGGCAACATGATCATTATTATTGTTTTTTATTTTTCTTCTCCTGCTTATATTTGTTGGCCTTGTTATACTTTTTAAATTTAAAACAAACACTCTTAATATGTCCTTTTTTACCATAATGATGACATCAAGATCTTTAGATTTTGACTTTGATTTGCTTCTACCTCTACTTTTACCTCTGTTATTTTGTCTCTGACATCTTTCTTTACTTCTCTCCATATTTTCAGTAACTAAGACCTTAAAATGAGAAGTATAACCTTTTTTAGTCTTCCATCTCACTTCTACATTAAAATAGTATATTTCACATAAAAGATTTTTCTACGACTTAGGAAAAGTATTTAGCAACCAAAATCTTAAAATATCATCTTCAAATCATACATCCATGCAAAACAATTAATAAAAACACCCTTTAAATTTATTCAAGTGATTAGAAATAGAATTACTTTCCTTCTACCTCAAATTCATAGCTTGTTTAAGCTGAAATAGTTTATTGTTACTTGTTTTTGGAGCATACAAGGATTCAAAAGTATCTAATAAAATCTTAGTATGTGAATCATTTGAGATGTAATTCAAAATATTATCATGTACCGACTGCCTAATATAACCACAAATCATTTCATGATCAAATGCCAATTCTTCATCAGTTTTAGACTTAGATTTTTCAGTGACAAATACTAGTAGATGCATCTTCTTCATAAAAATGTCTTATATTATCCTTTCATTTATGATATTTTGTGCTATTTAAACTAATCATTCTACTATGATTAGGCTCCATCTTTCAATTAAGTAGAACACTGAAAAAAAAAGTTATGATATCAGTTATTAATATCAAATAATATAAATGAAGACCAAGCTCTAATAATGGTTATTAGAAAGGAAGGTAATTTCAATATAGTGGAAACAACAAGACAATAATCATTCCTATTTAAATAAAATTATGAGTAAATATGAATGTGTAAAAATAAACCACATAAAAATGCACAAAATTTTTAATATAGAAAATCTTCTTATTGTGAGACGTAAAAATTACAAGATCTAATGTAGAAAATAGTTCACTATATAATCAATAAGTATACCAAATTAGTTCTCTAATAGCCCATGAGTTCATAATAACTAATACTCATCAACAAAATTGATAATTATCAAAATCTATACCAAAATCTAGATATATAGTGAAGATTTCTTTCTGTATCACAATAGTTCCTTCCCTGTATCACGAAAGTTCTTTTCCTATATTATTAATATTAACTGCTTCTCTACACCATATCAAAGAGAGAAAATAGCAACAAATACTCTCCTGTCTGTAACATATCTTCTCTTGTACCATGATGTTTCCTCTTCTGTAAAGTGATGATTACTCTTCTATACAATGATTACTTCTACTGAAACTTCTCTCACACCAAATGGAGAAGATAATAGAAGCACTCATAAAATATAAAGAATATTACCACTAAAAAACTAGAAAACCATGCTATCCATATAAAACAACCATACACTAAACATAAAATATTTATGAAAAAGGGAGAAGAAAAAGGATGAATACACCCACACTTCCTAACCACACTAGTTACAAATCTTGATTAAGTGGAAGAAAAAGAATGAGGTGATAAATGTCAAAACCACAAATGATAAAACCAAAAAGAAGAGAAAAGAGAAGATTCTAGATGATTATAACACAACCCTAACTAAACACTCCTATTTAATATATTTCCTTTTTAATTATAAGTGGGCTTCATATGAGCTGGACCACAATAATTACTTAACCTAAAATAAAAGTACCTGAAGAGGAAGAACATTCTCCCCCTTCCACTTCGACTCTAACTCTGCTTGTTTTACTATCTAACATTAATGACATTCTTTTTAATTAGTATAAGATATACCAAATTCTTATATGGTTATATTCATCCCATATGAATTCCCCAAGATTTCACTTACACTTTTCTAAGAGATTTTTCACTTTACAACCATTTTAACCTTGACGTGTGTCTTTTTAGTTAATGCAAAATTCAATAAATATACTACATCTATATTGTCTACTATTGGTAAACATAATAAAGAAAAATATATGATTTTAAAATTAAAAATGTGGGTATGTCAAACTATATTAAAATGATAAGTACATATCAAAGGATTCCTCGTACTTTTCAATTTTTTCAAACAGCTCTTGTACTTTAAAAAATTTACTAAACTCCCCTATAGTTTGAAGAAATTTTTATCAGATACCTCATCGTTAAAAAAAAAGGTGGGCTTCACTCAAGGTTGTTGATGTGGCACCTAACATGGCAATTAACTTTGTAGCGATACTGACGCAACAGTTGAGGTGCCAGGTGATTGTGTAGCGATGTTGATGTGGCAAGTGTGACTGCACATGTGTGATGACATGACGTGGCGAATAACGTGACAAGTAACATGGCAAGGGGCACAATGAAATTTCTTCCGAAGTTCAAGATGTGTGTATGTATCATTCTATTTTTTTTCTAAAATATATATTTATATTAAAAATAATCTTAGAATAAAAATTTCATAACTTTGAATAATTAAAATAATTATTTTAATGAGATATATTTTAATATTTCTACTTCACTGTATATATGAATTTATAAATAATGAATTAATAATATTTTTATGATTTAAATTAACTTCAATTAATTAATTAGTTAGTTAGTTATAATTAAAAATTATTAATGAATAATTTCAATTAAATTAATTATATAATATATATTTATATTCATAATATTTATATTAAAAATAATCTTTAAATAAATTTCATAACTTTAAATAATTAAAATAATAATTCAATAAACACTACGGCATAAAGGATTTTAAGTGACAATAAGTTTGCAATGACTTTAAAAACTGTTGTTAAAAGTTATTATAATGCAACAATTTTTAAAATGTTGCTTTTAGTAGTGCAAAAAGGCAACGATAATTATAATTTGTTGCTATAGATAATTATAATTTGTTACTATAAATAGAAAAGGCAGTAAAATAAAAAGAAGTGATGCTTTAAAATCTTAAATAAGCAACAACTAAAACTGTTGTTAATTAAAATAATTTTAAGCAACAATCAAAGTGTTGCTATATTTTAGATTTTAGATTTAATATTTTTTTAATTTAAATTTAAAATATTTTTAATATAAGATATTGGATATTTTTAAATATACTTACAAATTTAGAAATTTTTATTTAAAAGTTTAAAAGATTTTAGAATTTTAACATTAAAATTAAAATATTTTTAGAATTATTTAAAGATAAAAATAAAAATATATCATGAGAATTGAATTGATGGATTATTGAAAATTTTTAAATATTAAAAAAATTCTAGAATTTTGTCTAGCTACTTAGGTGGCTTGTT
>JAOXYD010148260.1:0-10560 GCA_028565735.1 Pinacopodium congolense
TAGATTATATAAAATTATTATATAATATAATATAATTATTATGTAATTATTAATATAATATAATATAATGTGGTAATATTCTTATAATGTTAGAATTATTTTAAAAAGTAAATTAAAAATTTTAAGAAGGGTAGTTTTGTAAGAAAAGAATGTACCTTTTAAGTTTATGGAATTCATTTACAAATTTCAACTATATTAGTGGAATTTAAATTAGTTATATTGAATTCCATAGAATTCAAATTTAAGAATTCAAATGAACATGTTTTATATTTCAAACAAAAACTTTTGAAATTGCAAATGAATTCAACAAAATTTTGTGAAATTCATTTGTTCCAAATAGGATCGTAACCATATTATTCATATAAAAAAATCATGTGATATTAATTTAAATCCAATGTTTTACGTAACTTTAAAATTAATTAAATAAGTTACCTTAGCATTTTCATTAAAATTTATAATTTTGAAGAATTATGTTAAAATATAATTTATTTACACTTTTAATATTATATTAACAAAAATAAAATATTTAATAAATAAATTTATTCAAATAAAAATATGTACATGAAGTTATCATCAATTAAGTTTACACATCTTTAAATTAAAAACATATTGTTTTGAACCATAAAATATTATTTGACTAGATTGGAGAACTATTCATTGTACCAACATATTGCCAAGGTGCATTTAATAATTTTTATTATAAATAGATTAGACATGGATATTGGAAATAAAATAATTCAAAGTAATAATTAATATTAAAAATATAGAATAGGGAAGTTTTTTGCTGCAATCATACCTGGAAATAAAAAAAAAAAAGAAAGAAGATGAACGTCTCCATACTTTATCAAAAATTGAAAAAAAAAACATAAAAAATTTACAAAAGATTTCTTATATTAGTTGAACTTGGAACAATTAATATGTGTTACACTCGTACAAAAATCGAAAAAAGTAAAAAAAAAATTAGTACAACATAAAAATTAAGAAAAATAATATAGAAATTTAAAAAACACAAAAAATAGAAAATAAAAACGAAAAATTGAACTAAACGATTCTTAAGATTCGTCTGTTAATATTTTTTATTTTTATTTTATAAATACATACATAAAAAATAACATGAAAAATATAAATATAACACCAAAACTCTAAAAAAACAAAATAAAAATTGAATAAATAAAAAATAAAAATAAAAATAAAAACAAAAAAAATAAACCTAACATCCCTAAATATGTTGGGTTTTACAATACTTGATTTTGTAGCACCTTTTCTCTTCCTCTTTGGATTATGCAGGGCAGTCTTGTAGCATTTTCTCATTCTCTCTATCATTTTCCTGCGGGTGGATTAGAGTATGACATGCAAGCTCTAGAACGATCAAACAAAATGGAGTCCTAGAAAATCAACTTTTTAATTTGAATTCTACCATGGTTCATTAAATGATGCTTGCTAAAAGTGTTTGTTTCTTATGATATCGTATATGTTTTATTAAAGGAGAAAACTATATGACCTGTAAATTATGGATATTTATGACTTGCATATCATATAATAATAATATATTTATTTTTATTATTATATTTATATATTATTTTATGACTTATTTGGCCATAAATATCCATGATCTTCAGACCATGTAATCTGTTATTTATTAAATTATTTAGTTTATGTAATAAAATATTCATTCAAATGATACTTGTTGAAATTGTTTGGTTCACTGGAGTAAAAAAAATTTTTATTTTAAAATTTGAAGTATCGTATAAAAAAAGATAAGTAGTAGTTGATTGCTAGTAATTTATTATTGTTACAAAATAATTTATTTTGGCATGAGAATTTGACATGTAATTTCAAACTGCTTTCTTTTTTGTCTTTGACCTTTTAAAACTAAAAGTGAGTCAATAGTCACTATGTTCAATCTTTTTCATGAAAATCACTTACCATCATTATCATCCCTATTTACTTATGAACTCATTGTTCTACTTTCTAAGGCCTTATTTAGTTGGATTTTTTTTTAATTTTCATTTCTTGTTTCATTAAATACAGAAACTGAAAAAAAAAGTATAAAAACAAAAAAAACATTAATATAACATAGAAATCGAAAAAACATCACATAAATAGAAAAACACACAAAAATTAATACAACAAAAATTACAACAAAAAACTATAATCAATAATCCAATAAAACATGCTTTAAGCCTTTAACTAGAAGCCCATTAAGAAGCGTACCTTCCCACAATTCTTTTGACATTCTGAGCAACTTATGCCTCGTAAGCTCTACCCATTGATGCCATACTCCTCTCGCTTTATCTTTAAATATTACAAGTTCATCAACTTCTACTTAATGCATCTTTAACATAATGCCATACTCGTGAAATTTATCCATCCTTAACTGAACTATGGCACTTATAAAAATCTAATTTGAATACCATCAATATAAACATAAGGCTAGATTTGCTTAGTAATTGTCAATAGAAGTTAAACTAAAAAAATATTAAAATCAAGGATTTAAAAGATTTTTTCATAATTATACAAGATTATATAACTGTTAGAATCCCTATATATAGTCAACCGTATATTTTCATAAATTAGATGATTTGTTTTTAAATTAAGTTATATTATATGTAATATGTATTTGCATATTATATCATAAAAAAAATACAAGTTATAAAATTAGTTTTAACATAATATCAGAATCTATTCCAAACCTTAATTTTTAAACCTTAAAATACTTTGTTCATCATTAGTCTTAAAATAAGGAATCAATAATGAATGAAAAAAATAATACCACTTTCATTATAAATCCAAATTCAAACCCTCTTGAATCACTCAACCTCAATAACCTATTGTTTGGGTTTAGATTAAAAGATACAATCTTCAAATTTTGATTACAAATGTTCGAAGTTTATATTATTGGACTAAATATATTTGGGTACTTGAATGGATAAATCTTACGATTAGATGAAGAAGACTTGTAGTCTTCTACTTTTAAAGATTTGTAGTCTTCTACTTCTAGTCAACTGCTGTTTAAGGGGCTTCTCTGCTTCCTGGCTCTACTTGTTCATTTACGTTGTGACGCAACAAATAATAATTAAAAAGCAATATTTCCTTACCTACATTAATATTACGATGGAGCTGACGAATTCTAATTTTATGAAATTTATTGTACGGTAGGACAAGGAATATTGGATATCAAATCAATCTATTCTATGTCAAACTCGATAGTATCTAATAAGAAATTGATAGCAACCACTCAATTAAAAGATCGGGTATTTAATTTCCTTATAAGACTACATGAAACATGTTCCTAGTATCGAGAAATGCCTTAATACTATATGATGAGAGGGTTAGTGTTAGGCTACCTATTCTAATGGTCTAGTTTAATTAAATTAAATCAAAATTTCAACACAAATTTAAATTTTAACTTAAGACCAAATTTAAGGAAAGTGCATTCGTCAACAAGTAATATAGTGGATTCAGTTAGGTCTAGATTAATGTTTCCATGGGAAATATATTGCAAGTACTAAATCACTCAAATTCCAATTATCTAGAGAACTCAGATTAGTTGAATTATCAAATTAAAGACTATTAATTAAACTAAACAATTTCAATTGATGTAAAGGAAATCAATAATACAATTAAGGATTACCAAATTTAAATGAATATCTAAAGCTTACAAGTTTTCAATGTCTAAATTGAGTTATTAAAGATTATGATGCTTAATCTAGGATATCTTTACAAAATCAAGATAATGTTATGGTTAAAACAATATCGTTTCTCTATTGATCATAACCTACTGTTTGGTTATTCAATAGACTTAAGCAATATAAATAAAAATTAAGATTTTTAATCAAAAAATTCCTTATTTTAGGATTAGCATTCCCACAATTAACTAGATTTTGGTCATTAATTGATTTAAATCATGTTCTTATTGATTTTTCCAATAATTAAGGAAGATTTCTTGGATTCTTAATCACTTATGACTCTATTCTAGTGGACAGTTTATAACAGAGGATTAAGCTTTCAATTAAACAAAGATCAATATCTAAACATGCGTAAAAAGTTAATTAAACCATTTACTAGCCTTACCTTAGCAAAATATCAAGTTAGTTACAAATATTAATAAAAGAACATATGATATAAATTATAAACCATATGTCTTATGATTAATTCAAATAAATAGTATGATATAATGAATTTAGGAGTTTAAAAAGTACTAAATCAAGCTCTAAATTGATTTCTAACTTTGAATCATGTGCTCAAACTCTTAAAATCTTGAAAAAAAAAAACTTGGAATCTCCAATACAAAATATTAAAATAAAAATAACCCTAAACCTAAGTTTTAAAGAGAGAATTTAAAATTGATTAAAAACAAATGAAAAATGGTTACTAAAACTTTTTCTCTAACTTTATAAGGATGTTTAAATATGTCCCAATTAGGGTTTGTACAAATTGAATGCAAGTGGTCTGAGAAGTCTAATTGAATTGAACTAGAAAAATGTGTCTACGAACATCAACAATGCTTGACATCATAGATAAATGTTGCCCTTAATAACCAACATTAATCTTCTATCTCTAGGCTATGCATTAATGATGGTCTCCTTAAGAACAACGATGCCGTATAGCAGGTTGCGCTAAACCCTTTTGTAATCATCCACGGGGGTTGGAAAGGAGACATTAATGATGCCATTAAAGTGGTATGTTGATCTCTTGAAAATTACTCCAAAGTTGATTCTTTTTACATAAATCCTCATTCTTAGATGTCAACCTACAAATTTATCAATAATAAACATAATTTAAATAATTCAACATTAAAATAATGGTAAAGATATATCAAATAATGCTTAAAATATAGTTCCTTTTATTCCCTCACACTTAAGTGTTTACTTGTCCTTAAAAACCAATCCAACATCTAATCTCAAATATAATGTAATCATAATAAAAATTTCAAACTCATTAAACATAACTATTGAAAATCTTCCTCAATCAATCAATTATAATAAGTCATCAACATGTTATATAATCAATTAGTCATATTGAATCTTAAGCTCTAAATTAACTCATACTTCTTCAAACTATAACTTGAATCACAAAATTTAGTTTCATATATAAAATAAATATTACGTAAAGTAATATCCACCGACTTTCAAATAAATTCACATCGTTTAACTATTTAAGAAACATAAACTAAAATGTGAGTTTTAAGGTTCGGTTGTTAAGTCATTTAGTCTTTTTACACGAAAAATGAACACCTTGCTATGAAACATTACAATTACTCATTTAAGCTACTCATTAACTAGCTACTACCACTACTCTTTAACTTTAATTTTATTGATTTGAAGTCAATAGAGTGAAGTTATTACTCACTTATTCACACATTTTTTTACATTTCATTATTTTAATTTAAACAAGAAGATAAAAATGCTCAAAAGAAACCACAAGTACCTTAAAAATGTGCATTTTATAGATGGAAAATCATAATGATTATCAGGTCATCATTTTATAAAGACAAAAAGAAATTGAAAACGCTTGTTGGTTAACATTTATAATTAGTCATATAAAACCTCAAATCATCAAAATCTTCAAAATCAAAAGGAATGATTTTAATAATATGTTCTTAAATAAACAAAAATTTCCATAAGTTATATATCATAGAGAAAGAAATGATAAAATGATAAGCTTTAGGACAATATAAACAAAAGTGTGTAAATTGAACATTGTCCCCAATGTTCAAAAATAAAAAGAAAGCATAATAAAGGGAGAGATGGGAACAAGAATATACCCATAAAATACATGTGATATATATTGATATGTTGAAGGGTATAAGAGATATTATCGTAGCAAATTGAAAAATAATAAAAATAAAATGGAAGTACAAGAGAGAAAATAGATAGAAATAGTGTTCCACTATCATAAATGTGATCAAAATACATCCAGGAGCATAAAATACAAAAGGAAACATAATTGAAGGTAATAATAGAACAATTGAATAAAAATAACTTAAAAGAATATCCATAAACAAAAGAAAAAAATGAACAATTGGAAAACATTTAACTGCTGGGACCTAAATCACTGGATCACATATACCATATCATGTTCATCTGCATCTATAAATGATCCACTTGACCCTTAAGGTTAGCCATACTAATCTCCATCTAACTCTTAAGATCATCCATGCTGCTCTTCATCCTTGAAAGAACCTCTAAGATAGCAGTCGAAGATGGCTTAGTAGGCATAGAAGTGGATGAAACTACTTGGTGGAGGGTGGAAGCTCTATATGGCTACTAAAGTTATAGCTTCCCTTCTAACCTCCTCGGGTGTTGGAATTATATTCGTAGGGTCCTTGGCCCTCTCGCCTATGTGTAATGGATGTAGCTATAAATTGCACTAATGCCCTCTGAGTTATATATACTTCTACAGCTTAGTTATGGAATATGTAATTACTAAAGCTCTAGGGTGTTAAACAGGGACTTTGCCATTAAAACTAACTCATGTTGCTTTGAAGATCCTCATCAATAAACATAGAAAGCAAAATTGTTTCTTTGGATGCTAAACCTAAACAATATACCTCATGCATGGAATGACGAAGCTTGGAAGGGTCATAAGAGCTAGTGACTATTCTTTAGAAAATATTTCTTTGTTGTCTTAGTTTTCTCCCTTTTCCATCACTTTCTCACTCAAACGTGAAAGGAGAACTACCATAAAGTTTTCTACCCCCTTATTGTCTTTGATTTTAATGTTAAACTCTTGTAAAAAGAGGATTGATCAAATTAACCATGGCTTGGAATTAGGCCTTTTTATAAGGCACTTAAGAATATAATATTTCATATAAACGATTACTTTAAAAAGCATCAAATGATACCGAAACTTATCAAAGATGAATGTAACAACCATCATCTCATTTTTACTGATGAAGTAATTCTGTTTGGCATAATTTAAGGTCCTACTTGCATAATATATAAGATAAAAGATCTTGCCCTTCCTTTGCCAAGGCATCACACCTACTACATGATCTCATACATCACAGATCAACATAAATGGAAGAGACTAGTTAGGATACATAAGAATAGGTGCACTAGTAAATTTTTTCTTTAAAACTAAAAAAAAACACGTGCATTAATCATCAAAACTAAAAATAATTTCCTTGGTCAATAAATTAGTTAATGGCTTAATGATCTTAGAAAAATCCCTTGTGAACTTAGAGTCCAGCATAACCTAAAAATCTCCTAATTGTTGTAACTGAGTGAAATTGAGGGAGTTGAGAGATTACTTCCATCTTGGCCAGATCTACTTAAATGTCCTTGCTAGAGAACTTATGATATGGAAAATTGCACTTTTGTATCATAAAAGTGAAAATTTCCCAATTTAAGACTAAATTAGTATCTTCACACTCTTTAGTACTCTCTCTAAATTTTCTAAACATGGATCAAATGACATGCTAAAGACAAAAAAATCATCTATGAAAACCTCAATACAAGTCTCTATCATATTAAAAAAGATTGCCATCAAATAATGAAAAGTGGCGAGGTCATTAAACAAACTATATGGCATGTGTTTGTAAACAAAAGTGCCATAGGCGGAGGCAAAAAAAAGTCTTTTTCTAATCCTCAAAGGCTATAGGAATTTGCAAGTATCCTTTATATCCTTTTAAAGAATAATGAAATCTAAGCCCTACCAACATCTTTATCACTTGATTAATGAAGGGTAAAGGAAAGCGATCTTTACAGGTTTCATAATTTAATTTCCTATAATCAATGCATATTCACAATCCTGTGACTTTCCTAGTGGTTATCAACTCATTTTCTTATTAGTCATGATAGTAGTTCCTCCTTTCTTAGACACTACTTGAACTAGGCTTATCCTTGTAGAATAAGATATAGGGAATATAATGCCTACATTTAGGGGTATAAGTTCTTCATTTTTAATCACTTCCTTCATATTTGAGTTTAATCGGCACCGTAGTTGCTTTAAAGGCTTACTTTCCTCTTTCATAAAAATCCTACAAGTAAAAATTAAGGTTCTTTGCCCCTTAATGTCGACTATGGTCCATCCAATTATGCCTTTATGCTCTCTCAAAACTCTCAAGAACCTATCCTCTATAATGTCTATCAAAGAAGAAGAAATGGTAATAAGTAAGTGTGATGGGGATTCAAAAGGCATATTTCAAATGTGAAGAAAGAGACTTAAGGTCAAGAGTTGAAGGTTCTTCTACAAATGGCTTTGGAAAGGGCTTAATTGGCCTATCTAAAAGTTTATACTTTGTAAACTAAGTTTAATTTGATGACTCTTTTCTGGCCTCTAACTCTCTTTGGTACTTCCTTAACCTCCTCTTCATCTAATGCTAAGTCTTGTGAATAAGTTAATGTTTTTTTTCAAAGGATCTAAATAAAGAATAACAAAAGGGTCAATCTCTATAGGACTATCATTAATAAAATTGCTCGATTAATAGGCAGAAGGATGCTTCTTTGTTCTAAATACATCAAAAACAATTTCTTTACGGTAGTTCCTAAGGATAAGCTTTTCTCCTTTCATATTAATGAGTACCCTAACTATAGCCATGAATGATTATCCTAATATCATAAGAACCTTATTGTGCTCTTCTATATCTAACATTAAGAAATCAACAGAAAAATGAACTTATTGACTTTAACGAGCACATCCTTGATGATCCCTCTAAGATAGGCGATAGAATAATTAGCTAACTATAATGATACTATAGTTGGTTTAGGTTTTTATAGTCCTAGCTTCTTAAAAATAAAAATGGGTATAAAATTGATACTATCTCTTAAGTCTATCAAATATCTATCTATTTGTAAATTACCTATGATGTAAGGAATGGTAAAATTACTAGTATTCTTAAGCTTTAGAGGTAACTTCTTAAGTAAGATTTAGAACACTTTTCATTAAGCTTAACAATCTCATACTTTTTTAACCTCTTTTTCTTTGAAAGAATCTCCTTTAAGAACTTTATGTAGGTGGGCATTTGAGAAATTGCTTCAATAAATGGGATATTAATATGTAATTTCTTGAACATCTTTTAAAAAAATTTAAATTTCTTATCCAAATTATCATTCTTTAATCTATGAGGACATGGAATCCTAGGCTTATAAGATTGAACATTAGGATTAGCAAATATCCTAGGTCTCTCCTCCTCTTCACTCTTAACTTCCTTCTTTTTATTACTAATATCAGCCACTTTTTCTTCACTCTTCTTTTTTACTTTCTTTTTCTTTTCTAAAAAAAAACTTTTCACTTACTCACCCCTTTTTAAAGTAGTAGCATTAACATGTTCTTTAGGATTAACTTCAGTAGTGATAGGTAACTTATTGGATAACCTCTTTTGCAATATTTGTGTTACTAGCCAATCTGATTCTTTAAAGTTTTAATGAAAGCCTCATGATTTTGTATCCTAGACTCATTTTTATTTTATGTATCTTAACACAATATCCTCAAAACTAAACTTCTCTTATGGAGATTGACTTCTCTCATGGAGATTGATTGGCTTTGAAGCCAAATGATGGGGCTCTTTAAGGATTGGCTAGTGAATGATGGTAGTTCTAATTATTACTCTATGAAAAACTAGGATGGTTCCTTTAACAAGGATTGTAAGTGTTGGAATAAGGGTCTCCTTTTGGTCTATTCAAATTCTCTACATGTTGGACTTGCTATAGCTTTCAGGTACAAGGACTTCCTATTTAACAATCTATAGATGAATGAGAGATACAACTATAATGCTAACACTCTAATGGACTTCTCAATGTACTACGACCAACTTCACTCACTAGGCTATGTTGATGGGCATTTTCTATTGATTTTGATTGCACATATTATTATATTTGTATTCAATTATTGTTTGAATTACACCAATATAAATCTATTATTGTTTATTTCAGGTGTATATTAGTGTTGGAGCAAGTTGTGAATATTTAGATGCAATTAGATCTTTTTTTGTTGAATAAAGAGAAGTTATACGCTTAAAGCTCCATATACGATGGTCAAACGAGAAGAGTTCAGTCAATCGAATAGCAGGATCGGTCAACCGAATGGCAAAATCAGTCAACCGAATGAAGTCTTAATGAAGGTCGATCGATCGAACTTACATTGGTCGACCGAATAATTTGCAATTAGTTTTTTGGTCGATCGCATAGAAGAATCGGTCGACCGCATGAAGACCGATACCTACCGTATAAGCTCATGTGTGCAACGTTTCATTTTAAATCACACGTAAAAACATTAATGAAACGATGCAACTTCATTTGATAAGCCTTAAGCATCATCTAGACGAATATAAAAGCAAAAAAGAAAGGCATAAGAAAGGATCTGTAGAATAGGAGTTGAGAGAGGCACGACAGAGAGTAGAGAAGCATTTTCCTTCGTGACTTTCTCTTCCTTTTCCCTAGATTTAGCTTAGTTTTATTTTCTTTTGGTTTCATCTATCATTTGCTAGTAGATTGGAGTCCTTAGAGTCTGTAGGAGGTTTCAAGGAGGAGATTTGAACTAGATTGGACCACGATTTGGTTGTAATTCTTTCTCTTTCTCACTCTTTTGTATGAACTCTTATTTTCCATCAATGAA
>JAOXYD010148271.1:0-10560 GCA_028565735.1 Pinacopodium congolense
AGAGATCCAAGACATCAAGGAGGTATTTCCTGATGAACATCACGCAAGTTACCATAAAAGAGGCAAGAAATGGCTTGATGAATCGCCACTCACCGGCCCCATTCACTTGCTTATCGTAGAGGCTGTAAGTAGCGCACATACTCTTCCTCTCTCTCTATCTATGTCTATCTAGATCCCCTCAGCAAGTCATCCAAATCTGCCGAATCACTCATGTTATGCTCTTTAACATCCTAGGTCTTCCCGTTCCTTCATCTGGCTTATGTTCTTCGACTCCAAGTTGTTCAAGAATAGTGGCATTAAGTTTCTCGATCCTTTGCCTTAGGATTAGTCGGTTCTATTTCTCGATGGGGACATGGGAAGGGATCTAACTCAGCAGTAGAGTGTCACCTTAACGTGGTGGAAGTCATTAGTTCAAGCCTAATTGTTCGAGTCTGCTGCCAAAATTGGGAATTAATTGGATAAGTAGGGGTCGTTCGTAAGCTCATTCACCTTTAGCTCTTCTTCTTTGGGAACCCACCAACCACAAGATACAAAAGAAAGGCCGAGCTAGCTGGCATAAACAACACTTTTACATGTTGATGAGGGAATAAGGCAAAGTCTTGCGACTAGGTGAGGGATTCTGGAAGTATCGACGAAGATCTCAAGAGTAGGTGAGATTCAATATGTGTGGACATGCGTTGGTGTGCATTGGCATAAATCTTTGATAAGACGCAAGATTCAGATGCGAGGTTGTGCATAGTTGGCGAACTAGGTCATGCAAGACCCGAGGATGCATGAGAATGTGCAAAGGCATGAGAGATCCTATGAGAGCACATGGAGTTGGGCAAAGGCATATGAGCGTAATAATGGACATAGGCATTTGACTTCGACGACGCAGGTCAAAGGTATGTAAAATCTATAATGTCTTATATTAACTCGATGTGATGTACTTAATCATGGACAAAAGGGATAACACCATAAGTGAGCTTGATCATGGAAGATGAACTTATCCATGGACATACATTAGTGGACCTATGTGCAGTTAAGCTTTACTAACTTGGAAAACACATTAGTAGTGACGTGGCAACTGTGGATGATGTGGCACTTGATGATGTGAACAACTTGAAGATCACATGGGATAACATCAAATATAAGGGTTAGAGACCATATAGGACTGAACTTCAGAAAATCATGGGAATCTTTACAGATATGGAAGATCTTTCCCATATCGCATATAATCCTTATCTAATTAGATTTTGATGTAATCTAGCCAATTAGAAGAATCCTAAGAGAAAAGAGATGTTTTCCTATTAGTCCGGGTAATGTGACCATAATTGCTAAGATAGACTAAAATCTCAAAGTCTTAATTATCTTAAACTTGCTTTCCAAGAACGAGAGCCTATAAATAGTTAATTAGAACCAAAGCTCAAATAATTCAATCATTCAGTCATTCTCAAGAGGAGATACAACTTACAGAGAGATGAGAGCTTTTAAGGGAGTTCTCTTGTAAGAGCTTCGGGTAGGGAGTTCTTGTAAGTGCTTCGAAAAGGGGATACTTTTTCTTTTTTTAACATTTTGTGAGAGTTAACAAAAGATTGGTTTCGACCTTTATTTATCTCTTATTGCATTCTCTACTCTTGTTATACACTTATGTGAAATTTGGTGTGTATGTGAAAAACTTAAACACGAGTGTGCACATGAGATGTTCAAAGCCTAAAGGAATTATTCGGCGACATTCACCTGAGAAGACTGAATCTTGACTTAAGTAAACTTAAGTGAGATTTCCATGCAAAGGAACGCGCAACTTACAGTAAAGTTCGACGACCTAGCAGACCTTTGTAATAACTGGTATTAGAGCCAAAGTAACAATGGCTAGGAGAAGTAATTTGACAGACCGGATTACTATAATAGAGGCAATCCTTAAACCTCTAGCCACAACTAATGCGAGTGTAGTTCCTTTATTGGAATAAATTGAAGCCTTAGAGAGGGAACTTCAACCAACTATGCAAGTACTTGAGGAACAGTTGAAAGCTCAAGATGGGATGGGCTACGATCGCCTAATGCTCAAGCTTGCACTGGTAAGGCACGAGGTGAGTGTTCGAGTGGAAAGCAATATAGTGAAATTAAGAGAGCCACAAGTTCTCGATGCAAGTTGAGTGCCAAGGAGCTTGAGAATTTTCTGTAGGACATGCAACAGTATTTTGCAACGATAAAGGTGGCAAACTCAAAAAAGGTTTCAATCACAATGATGTATATGGTGGGTAATGTCGAGCTGTAGTGGCGAATGCAGATCTCCAATGACATTAGTGCAAGCAGACCTACTATTAATACATGGGAGAAGCTGAAGAAGGGGCTAACGGACCAGTTCCTCCCTAATAACACTTCATGACTAATGAGAGAAGCTTCGAAGGGGTTGAAGAAAGATGGCTCAATGTGGGAGTATGTGAGACAATTCACATTGGTGATGTTAGACGTGCAAAACATGTCAAAGGAATACAAGTTGTTCAACTTCATTAATGGCTTGCAAGGTTGGGCATAAATAAATCTTCTAAGGTAGAAATATGAAGGACCTCCCTAGCACGATAACAGCGGCACATGCCTTAGTGGATCTCCAAATGCTAACACCCATTCGAGAAGGCAAGAAGAATGGTACAACTCGAGAAGACAAAGAGAAGGGCAAAGAGAAGGAAGGGGAAAATTCTCAGAGAAACGTAAAGAAGCAATCGAAGGGGAAGGTTGCACGCTTCATATATGAGGGGCTGCATTATATTAAAGAATGCCCGAAGAGGAAGAAGGGTGAGTAACATGTAAACTCTATAGTCGCGAAGGACAAAGGAGGAAGTGATGAAGATGACTCAGCAGACGGAGCCATCAACAGCATTGGTTACTTGGACACAATGAGCCTTGTGAAGGAGGGATCATGTGAAAGCAAACTTATAAAATCAAGAAGTTGGTACATAGAAAAGGTACCAATAAAAGAGAAGGCTTGTTCTAGTCTTCAAGGGTTGACAAAGGAGTCTTTAGGAGAACTGCTCGTAAAAGAGTGACCACAGATTCTTTTAATAAGGGCATCAGATTCGTCTGTTGGGGGTGGTTTGTTAGACACCTAAGTCTAAGATACAATATCGTGCGAGTGTTGGCGAGCCTTAGCCAATGCTTAGCACGTGAGTCAGCACGAGGAAGGCGTGTTGACGAGGAAACAAAGCAAAGTCTTGAAAGTATGCTAGTAAAAAACCAAGAAACTTACAAAGTAGGCAAGAGATGCAAGAAGTATCAGCAAAGATCTCAAAAGCAGGAGAGATTCGATACACCTGGGGACGTGTTGGTGCACATTGGCGGAAATCTTAGACGAGACATAAGCTTCGAATGCAAGCCACGCACAGTTGGCGAACTAAGTCATACGAGACTTGAGGATGCATGAGAATATGCGAAGGTATGCAAGATCCCACAAGAGCGTACAGGGATAGGCAAAGGTATGCGAGCACAATAATGGACGTAGACACTTGGCTTCTGTGAAGTAGGTTGAAGGTATATAAAATCTATAAGGTTTTATATTAACTCAGTAGGACTTGTACTTACTCATGGAATAAATGGACAGCACCATGAGTGAGCCTAATCATAGAAGACAGACTTCTTCATAGATGTACATTGGTGGACCTTTGTGTGGATAGGCCTTGGTGACTTGGAAAACACATCAATAGTGATGTGAAGTACTTCTCAAGAGGAGAGACAACTTAGAGAGAGAAGCTTTTGGGAGAGTTCTCTTATAAGGACTTCAAATAGAGAGTTCTTATAAGTGCTTTGAGAATGATGTACTTGTTCTTTTGAAAAAATTTTGTAAGAGTTAATGAAAGATTAGTTTTAGCCATTATTTATCTCTTGTTGAATTCTCTACTCTTGTTACACACTTGTATGAAATTCGGTGTATAAGTGAAACACTTAAATACGAGTGTGCGTGTGAGATATTCGAGGACTAAAGGAAATATTCCACAACATTCACGTGAGAAAACTAAATCTAGGCTTAAGCGGACCTAAGTGAGATTTTCATGCAAAGGAGGGCATGACTTACGGTAAAGTTTGATGACCTAGAGGGCCTTTGTAATAGCAGGGCTACTAATAAGAGGTTAAGATCCTGACTAGAGGAAGTCATAAGGAACAGGTGAAAGAGGACACATGTAATATGTTGAAAAAATAATTTCCATTCCTTCATTTGCCATCCCTGCTTCACAGACTTACATTCCATTATGTGTCTTATCTTGAATTTGTTATCCACCTTCTAATGTTTCTTGTTCGCTTGTTCACAAATGATAATGACATGGAATTGCCATACTTTCATCCTGCCTTTATTATAATTTACCACCAACAGTCGTTACTGCAACTACTATCAATTACCATCCATTATCTAATTAGGTAAATCTTGTCTTATCATTTATAAGTATATGGACTAAGTCACAAATTAATTTGTATTTTTTTGAGTATTTTTCACATGTTCAGATGCATTAACATAAGCACTGGAGTCCATACAGTCGCCCTCAGACCCAGATGGCCATGTAATTCAATCAGTGGTTGTGGCCAACGAATTAGAATTCAACAATACTGTCGGATGAATGTTTTAAAAACTTGATATGTCCACCTGCATGCTATAAATGAACACTTTTTTTCTACTGCATAGAAAGGTGTTTGCAATTCAACTATCCAAACTACATCCATTCACCATGACCTTTACCAATTTTTATGTGAATGAAAATTTTCCACTGTATAAATTTTATACATTAACGAATATTTCAATTTTATTTTCTTTAAATATTCTATAAACTATGAATTACATATGACTTCATATTGCATGGAAAATATAAGACACACAAAAGTTAAAAAAAGAACATTTTTACTTTAAACTAATTTATGGTCTTTATGCTCAAACTACACTCCTACTTCATTCTATATAGTATAAAAATGGGCTATAACTCATGTATACTCGAAGTTTTTTTGCTCTTGGAGGATGTTGTTTATGTTCTAGTTATAATAAATGTTAATACCTTTAAGCTACATGGAGATTAACTGAAATTGCTTACAAAAAATGATGTTTCATGGAAGCTTGTTGATTTGATGAACAAAAAATGAACGTTCCACTATGTGCTTCCTTCATATGAGCTATCCTACCTGTGATTCTGTTATGTAGGCACATCATGTAGTTTCTTCTATAAAATAAGTTTAGTGCACATTGCCGTGGATTCAAGATAAAACCACATTCTCATATATCACTTTTTGTTATAAAACATTAAGCATATCATTCCTTAAAATGCCCTTTTACGAATAATACCGTGCCCTTTTATAATCCATATCACTAGCTATGCAAACTATATCACTACTACATGCATAACAAAAGTATGTTATTTTATAAAACATGCATTGACTAAGCGCAAAAAAATGCAAATCCTTACACAGGCTATACTACATGCATACACAAACTTTACCATTAATACGTGAAGGTGCCCTATCATTTCAAGCATAATTTAAACTGTGCATTGCATTAATGAACTATAAAAATATGAATTTGATTTCATAGTTGAAATATATTAAATCAATGTTAAAACAATTAAAGCCTAGTAATAATGCAAAAATGTTGGTTCCAAAAAATAGTGCTAAGACGTTAAAATACTTGTAAAAGAAGTTCAATTGTTCTCAAATATTACCTTTATATAATTCAAATATTTTTATAATTAGTAAATAGAATATTAAGTTCATAATGAATCAATTCATAACATTTTAACAATAATATATCTTACTAAATATTTTACTTCACAAATTATTTTATGTTTTAGTTTAAATTTTACAATAACTTATTGTGAATTCTAGAATAGTTATTCCAAGAAAATGTTGTTTCATTTCAGGTATGTTCATATTTTTTATTAATCGTTTCTGAAAAAACCACTTGCTGTCAATTTCATCATAAATTTAACATTTTTTAAAAATAAAGTTCTCTACATCTTTAATATGTTTTAACCTTCCCTAACAAAGTATAACTACAACTTTCAATTTCTTCCTATTAATACTATTACTTACCAACAAATTCAAGTTACACAAAATCATTAACTAATTATTGAGGTAAGTCTTCCATTTAGTAGCGATATGTCATAACTTAACTGAAGTTATTCCTCTCATATGATGGCCTTTTTTTGTGTATTAAGTAGTGGTATAGTTTGTATACAATGGTGGCCTGATATGGTTAAATTGGGGGTATAATTTATAGAAAGTGGTTGTATGTTTGAAATTTTTATCTACCATTATTAGTTTGTATAAAGTAGTGAATTGATTTCTAAGTAGTAACAATACAAAATATGTATAATGATGGTGATATTTATCTGAAATATTAGTATATATGATACAAAGTGAGGGTATGTATTCTATAAATGGGGTTGTATTTTGAACGTAATCATCGCATGTGGTTTTAAAGGATGTTGTAAATTTAAGTAGTAGTCATCATATTGTTGTATATTAAATGAAGCTATATAAAGCACAAAGTGGTTATATGGTTTTTATTCTTTATGTTTATCTCATGTACAAATTTACGATACATCGTATATGATATGTAAACATTCGAGCATACAAGCAGACCTCCATTAACCCATGCACACATATAAAGAAAAGACCCTATAAGCTTATGATGGTAATTGTAAAATACCTAATTTTTCGAAGATAAATAACTAAGAACACACTAAATAATATTACATTACATAAAAGGGAAAGTATACCTATTAGATGCAATATAGCTAGGATAAGTCTAGGTGTCGAACCATAAGGACTACTATTACTAATGTAGTCCTATCTAAATTTAGATGGCTACTTAAAATTGAAAGGTTAGATGATTGATTGAATGATTAAAAGAAACAAAAAAATTAAAGTAAGATGCCTAGACAAACTTTTAAGAATAAATAATCAATGATGAAGGTAGGATTTAGGTAATTAAGCCCTCTAGGATATGTATGTACTCATTATTTCTCTTTCTTTAACTCAAATTCTAAATTTGTTAGATGTAGATTCCCTAATTTAAATTATGCTCTTTCTCAAGCAATGTAACCCTACTCAATTTAAATTAAACTAGGAGAAAATCTCCCTATCCCATTCTATTAAATTAAAATGCATTAAATTGTCCTATAGAACCTATTGTTTTGCCTAAATTCACATCTAATCTAGACATCTTATGTAGGACTATTTCTAGCTCCCTGTGCAAGATGTTTTATTCATGGAATGATCTAATTTATAAAAAAAATTGCAATCTCAATCATACATATCATCAAGGCTTTCATTCACATAATAATTGAATCTAAAGTAATTATCATTCATAAATAAATCTAATTTAAAAAATTGAAACTCAAGAGTTTAAATAAGAATTAATAAATTCACTACATCCTAGAGTTCATAAAAACCCAGATCCTATAAAGAGTTTAGTTCCTAAACATAGTTTCAATCACACAAACAAACATAAAAACAAAAGTAATAAAAAAGCTCATGATAAGCCTTCTTGAATCCTTGAAATCTTGATGTTGAATGGTGAAATACTTCCTTGAACCTTGGGCTCTTTCCTTTGGATGCTTACTCCCATTTACTGTTGGTTGAAACCCTTTAAGAATGACCTAGAATAAGATGTATGATATTTGATGTTGAATAGATGTCTTTTTTAGAAACTAAAACACCCAAAAACTAAAATTATACCATTTGGTATTTTCACAATATCTTCTTCATTTTTCATCCAATTGCCATGAAAAAAAAATTTTGGCCTTATTGACATGTTGTTCCTACATCATGTAAAATTGCATAACAATTGGAGCTCTATAAGTGCACTTAATGTCTCCCCAAAGTCAGTTATACCAAATATGGTGCTTAACTGAACTAGTCTTATTCCTTCTTTTCTGCACTCCTCATGGCTTATCAAATAACCTAGGAATTGAGTGTAGAACTTCATAAAATGATGCTTTAAGTCTCCAAAATGATTCTTTGAGATTAACCAACACATGGGAAAATTCACCTCTCGAACAAGTAATATAATGGAGTATTTTTAAGTCACCAAGTGTCGATGCCACAGGGAAATTATATAATTATTAGGTTAATTACATTACAATTACCTAGGAAATTTCAATTTATTGATTAAAAAGTCAGAAAATGCTAATTTAACTTAACTTGCTTCAAAAATGTAAAAATACTTCTAAATTGTTTTTAAAAATTACCAAATTATGGAAATAAGCTTAGGATTAGGTTTTCAATTAATTAATTGAGTAATTAGCATTTTTAAGGGCTAATTTAGAGTGTCTTCACAAATTCAAGACAAGACTACGGTTAAGACTATGTCTTTTCTTTATTAATGCTAATTTGAAGTGTGATCATGCTTCAAATTAAGTTAATAAGCTTTAAGATCAAGAAGTTAACTTCCAGAATTTTAATCTCAAAACTTAAACTCTAACAAATAATCAAGGTTTGGTCATGCAATGATTAATTTTTTTGTTTATTAATTTTTCTGCTAACCTAAGTTGATATCTCAAGCCTTAGATCATCTTTTAATCTTTTCTCAAGTAGCCAGCTTAAAATCAGATGGTTCAACCCTTTAACAAACAAAAATCAGTCCCTTACCCATACACAAAAGCTCCTTTAATTCATTGACACGCAAATCCTTAGCTAAAAATTGATTCAGCCACACATATTAACCAAATCATATAAAACATGTATCTTTAACAATATACTTTGATTAATCATAAATATAAGAGGTAAATAATGAGCTTAGAGCATGTTTGGTATCACTTACCATTTCTATTTTTGGTTTTTTCATATATGTGTATTGGTTTTTATGTATTTTTTTTGGATTTTTTGTTGTATTAGTACATTGTCTTTTTTGGTTTTTATGTTTTTTATTGGTTTTTGTGTTTATAAAAACAAGAAACAAAAACTAAAAACCAAAGTGAGAACAAATAAGGCTTTGGAGTTTAAAAACCACCTAATAGAGCTCCTAAATGGTTTACAGGTTCTTTAGTGTGAATTTAGCTCCAACAAAACTCAAAATTGTTAATTAAACCTCAAGAATAAAAAAAGAAGAAGAGATATAAGCTTAAGCACAATAATTTGATTAATCTAAAAAATAGAGAAAAATATGAAATAATTTGAGTTAGAAAACCCCCTACAATGATTTCCAAGCTTAGATATATGTCTTAATAGCAAACCTCAACATTTGGAAAAGTAGAAAACAACTCAAAATCTATATTTCAAGTGTTTAAATCGTAAGAACTCTAAGAACACTCAAAGAAAAACTAAAGAAGAATGCAAAGAATTTTTAAATCTGATCTCTTCTCTATTCTTGCATGTTCTCTAATCTTTTCCCCTCTTCAGAAGCTCTAGGACAACTCACTTGGTCCTTCTTAAAAAAGGGAATTCATTATAAGCATGCCTTAGCCAAAATTGTGGAGATTTGGTTATTAATTTTCTTGTTTATGCCTACAATGGTAGGTTGACTCAAAGAACAATTTGCACCATTGAAGGGTGGCTTAATTGCTATTGATAGTCTATTTTTGACTCCTTCAACAAGGGTTACTAGACCTTCAATGGGGATCACTCCGAACCACTATTTATGGTCTAGAACATAACACATCTTCCTAAATTTTGCTCCAATCTTCTTTCTTGATAAACTAACTACAAATTAAACATTATAAAATATAAATTTAAAATTTAAGTACTTGATTAAGGGTCAATATTCAATAAATATTCATGGAAAACTTAATCAATTTGGCCCCTAACAATATTCAACTATCCCCTCACTTAAACCAAATTATCGTCAATTTGGAAAACCTAAAAATCATTGAGCTCCATGAAAATCTAGAGAAGGAAAGAAGAATGACACTCCCCTAAATAATGAAGTCCACATCAAAGCCTGATGATGGTGACCTAAAGGAGAATCTATGTGGTAAAAGGTTGATGATATAAAACCTATAATTAAAACCTGAAGAGCAATACTAAGGCACAAGCTTTTCAAAAGATTAGATCAACATAGGATGATGTTAATTGATTTGCTTACTTATTTTACACTTTACCACAAGTGTACGGATTATAGAATTATAATATAATGGATAACATCCAACAAGGATCAGGATTAGTCACTTAAAAATTTTAGTTACACTTTGATTAGGGCATAAAATCAAATGGCAATAACTAAAATTAAACTAAAATAGAACATCATAACAAATTAATGAACAAGAGTGCAGAAACTTATGAAATCAAGATTAAAACTAATTATCACTTTTATTATTTTATATATCTCTTACGTTATTGATTCAATAATGTTTGACCTAATATATCCTAATATTTTAGTCACCCTCTCTCAAGGTGTAACTAATTTCTCTAATTAAATAAGATAGAATTAGCTTTGCAATCTCTCAATCTACAAAACCTTTTGTAAATAACCAACTAGTTATAAAGCAATCCTATATGTAATCAATTAGTCAATTAAGATCTGTTTTCAACTATTTACCAACCTAATATTTATAGGTTTCCTGGAGTGCTAATTATCCTTGTACAATCCAACATAAATTTCCTAACTCA
>JAOXYD010148292.1:0-10560 GCA_028565735.1 Pinacopodium congolense
AGATACTCTAACATATCACTAGATTTTGAGCCGTCCCTACCCCCTTCCTTCTCCTCCTCCTCCTCCTCCTCCTCCTCCTCTTCCCCATTCCTTTTTTTTTTCTCAAAAGCCCGCCTTCCCATCTACTTATTTCTCTTTCAAATTCTACACCAAAAATAGAAATCATTCCTCCTAACTCTCCTCCTAATTAGTTGGACTTTGCCTCCAACCTTGACATTCCTAAGCTACCATCCCCCCTCCCCCCTTCCAATCATCCAGCATCTCCTTTTTTGCACTATAGCCCTCCAACTCCAATAGTGTCTATTACTAGCCTGCTTTCCTCCCACCTAAACCCTTCTCCCCTTCTAAATCCTTATTCCCTTCAATCTAGCCCTTTCTCCCTACCTCTTTTCCCCGTAGTAGTAGCATCTAGAGCTTCTACTTCTCGGGCCCTTAGAACGACCTCTCAACAACCTAGAACCCTTGCTACAATGACATTAGTTCCTTTTAACACCTATGGTGGTAAACTCTCTTGGAATAAGGTTATTGGAGATCTTAATACCTTTGGTAAGCTTAGATTTATCCATGCACAAGAAGTAGGACTTGTTAAACCTCCTAATGAAGTATTATAGCTAGGTGTAAAGAAGTGGCAAGCATTTGTAGTGGGTTACCTCCTAGAAAAAGGTCTTTAATGCCCACAAGTGTAGCATTGGACCAATATACCTTGGAAGAAACATGGATTAGAAAATGTCCTTAAAATTAAGGAGCACCTATTTGTGTTAAAGTTTGCCAATGAGGAGATGGCTGATAGAGTGTTAATTCTTAGCCCATGGCACATCTAAAGGAGGCCACTTATGATTCCAAAAAGGAAGCTGGGATTGTCCTTTAACAAAGATGTCAAGGCCACTCTCCCTATATGGGTAAGCTTCCACAAAGTCCCCCCCAGAGTATTGGTTGATTGAGGGTTTAAGCTACCTTCCTAGCTTATTAGGGAGCCCCTAACCTTGGATTAGAATACTACTAGTTCTAAAAGAATTGGCTTTTCTCGTATTTGTATTGAAATGAAATTAGATGCAGCGTTCCTACAAAATATCTAGATTAATAAGTTGAATAATGAGGGAGAAATTTTTAAGGATTTTGTTAAGGTTACCTATATATGGAAACTAGGAAGGAAGGAATTCATCAAGGTTTAGAGATCTAAAACTAGGGAGCCAGATGCTATGAATACTATTGCAAATTCAAAAACAGGTGTGGAATCTTCAAACCGGGAGGATAACACTAAAGGATCCCCTATTGTATCTAACATGGCAATTGATGGAAATAAAGCTAATAAGCAGGACACTAGTAAACTAAAGTCTAATATACCTATTGATGTCATCAATAATGCTATTATAGGAAAGACTAATATGACCACTAATGTCAAGGATAAATCTCAGTTAGTTGTCCAAAGAGGTAAGGAAGCATGGCCCTCTAGGTTGCAAGCAATGTTGATACTAAGGCTACTAATATGAAAATTTCAACTAGAGACACTGACGATAAAGGACATAACCATTCCCCCTCCTTTGATGAAGCAAATAGGCAAGGTGGGTTGAGGATGAGGCTCAAGGAGATCAATCTCCTAAACTGATGAATTCATTACCTTTAGTAGAAACTCCAGAGATTACTTCCACTAGTAACTCACCGATATATTGGTTTGAGGTTTAGAGCATAAGACAGAGCAAAAATGATAAAAGGACCGAGAAGAAACAACCAAATCTTGTAATCAATGAAGTTTATTATATGGAATGTCAAGGGTTTAAATAAACCTAATAAATAGCAGGTTTTGAAGGATTTGATCATCTAAACAAAACCCTATTTTTTAGGATTGGTGGATACCAAAACAAAGCAAACTCAATTACAGAATCACTTATGATTTTTAGATAGTAGATAGAGTACTCCAAGCAATAATGACGTTCACTATAATGGCAGAATTATAATTTCCTTTAACCTGTTCACATTTCAATTACAAGGATGCAAGTATTCAAATAAACATATTCACTATGAGTTGCTCTGCATCCAAACTAAATTTCCTTTACTTATTATAGTTGATTATGCTATGAATTATGAGTTTCAAACAAGAAAACTTTGGACAGACCTAGCTTCTATACCTATCAATTTAACCTAACCTTGGATTAATATTGGACTCTCATTACTGCTGAAATTCAGGGGAGCCTTAACTACAATTCTCATAAAAATTATGAACTTTATAGACTGATAAGAGATATGGAAGTAACTAACTTACAATACATAGGCTACCACTTCACATGGAGAGATAAGTAAGACAGGGATAGGTTCACCCAAAAGAAACTAGATAGATGCCTAGTTAACTCTACATGGACGACTACTTTTCCTAACAACTATAGGAAGCAATCCCACTTTCGATTCTTTAATTCCCATTTAAATCACCCTCAATTTACAAATGATGTACAAAGAGAATTAGAGTGTGGAGTAAAGGGTTCTTAGAAATACATTTGTATGCAAAAATTAAAGGTTATTAAGGCTGAACTTATCAAGCTACAAACTCAATCCTATGCTAACCTCTCAAGGTAAAAAAAAATGAAGTGTGGCAGGAGCCAACCAAAAGTCAAAATTTTTTGTCTATGCAACCTACATTCCTCCTCTTTATTGAACAAAAATCCAGAGCTTTGAAAGTGTATGTAGAGAAGCTAGAAGTTCTTTATTTTCAACTGAAACAAAAGTTTAGAGCCCTATGAATCATAGATGGAGATAGATGCACTAAGTATTTTTTTAGAACAACATAGAATAGAAGAAACATGATCAAAATAATAGCATTAACAAGGGAGGATGGCAAACTGGTAAATGATCTGGGTCATCTAAAGGAACTAGTTTACACCCACTAAAAAGCAATTCTTAGCAGTGAGTAGGATGTCATCCCCAATCCAAGGGATATAAGGGAGCAGCTTAAAAAAATATTTATTAAGGATTACTTTGATTAGTTGACTAGGAAAGTGATGGTAGAGGAGATTAACAAAATACATTTTAGCCTTCATCCAAATAAAGAACCTAGGCCGGATGGCTTCAATGCCAACTTTTTTCAGATAGCTTGGGATCAATCGGGCAACTTAATTATCAATGCAGTTAAGGAATGCTTCTCAAGTGGTAAGCTCTTAAAGGAATTGAAAAAAATTTTTTTTTTTCTTATCCTTAAGGTGGTTAATCTAAATTCATTGAATGACTACCGTCCTATAGCATGTTGCAATGTTATATTATTGCTGTCAAAACAGCTTATAATTTTTATCAATTTAATCCTAGACTAGACAAAGGTAAGCGTACCTTGTCAACAAGTAGTATAAAATGGAGTAAACCCCGAGTATCATTCTCCCTAAGAATTTGAGGGTAGTTAATGTTTAATTATCTTGACAACTAAAAAAGGATTGATTAAAAGAAGACACACATGAAAAATAAAACAAATAAAACAAACAAAGACTAATCTAAGCAAAGGATAAAGGATAAGAGTTTAACAATTAATAATTTGACTAGGGCTCGGATTGCAATGGATTTAACAAACAAGAAACACATTTCATTGGATAGATTTAAGGCATAAATCACAAATGCAAGACACGAGCAATGGTCATGGAAACATTTTTCTCTCCTAAACCCAATTCATCTATCTTGGTCCAACAGACAAATTGGAATATAAGACATTAATATCACGACACCTTTAAATTAAGTTTGTTAATCCTAGGGACCTTCACAAAAGACCTTAGGGCTTAGTCCACTCCTAATTTCAATTGTGTTACCTAATAAATATTCCAATAATTTAAAGCCTATGGTAAAGGTATTTTAATCATCTAATGATCTAACTAAGATAATCACTTAATTACGATTAATTTAAGCTCTTTAATTAGGTAAAAATCCTTCAATTACATAAAACGCATTCAATCCTAACCCTAATAAATAAAATTAAGTATACAACATAATCAATAAACTCAAGATTAAAGTAATAAAACATATATTCATCAATAGAAAATAAGAGTTCATACAAAAGAGTGAGAAAGAGAAAGAATTATAACCAAATCTTGGTCCAATCTAGTTGAAATCTCCTCCTTGAAACCTCCTGTAGACTCTAAGGACTCCCTCCAACAGCACTAAGCCAAGATTAAACAAAAGAAAATGAAAACCTAAGCTAAAATAACTAGAAAAGGGAAAAATGCAACTTTGGAAACCTAAGAATGATTTCCCTCTTCTTTGCTAAATCTCCCCCTTTTCTTTGTATTTTGAGACCCTTTTATACTTGTAGGGAGGTTGCTTAGGGTTTTAGGAGTGATTCACCATAGTTTGGATGTGATTTGGCTCGAAAAATAAGTGAAACATTGCGTACAATGCCTTCAATGGTGGATTGGAGCTGATCAATGGTGGGTTGACAAGGCACTATTGATGGAGTAGATTTCGACCATCAACGATGGGCTAATCATCCATCAATGGAGTTTGGAGCAAATTGGAGCTATAAAAAACAATAGAATTCACCCATCAACAACACCCCCACACTTGAATTGTTACTTATCCTCAAGCAACTCACTTAGGAACTCAAAAGTAATCCTTTTAAAGATGGATGAAGGTTAACCAAGCAACTTAATATGACATGCAATCTAATACAATCAATGTCATCCAATTCAAGGTTGATAATGGTTAAACTCATATAGTCATTATACATAGCAAATTCAACTCCTCAAGCATAATTCTAAATATCAAGAAATTCATTGAGATCTTCATGTAAACCTATGATAGATAAAGTATTTTGTTCAAATCATTAAGTCACTCATTCAACCATGAAAAATCTTTCAAAAGTATCATGCAACTAGTTGTTCCCATCGAATTACAATTATGCTTAGTTAACATCATGCGTCCTTTAAACTTCAACCCAATTCACAACAATCCGTCTCATATATAAAATGAATATAAATAAGCACAAACACACTCAAACACTAATAAGCAAAGGCTTGGTTGGGAGGTCACTTGGTCTTGTAGACGCGAAATCGAACACCTTATCATGAACACCCTTGATTACTTAACCAAGCCACCTTTCATTAACCTGTTATTACACTACTCATGAACTTCGATCCGATGAGGTATGAAGCTAGTGGAGTGAAAAATTGCTCAACTAACTCTCTCTTTTTTTATTTTTTTCTTTTCTTTCTTTTCTCTCATTTTTTTCGTTTTCTATTTTTTCTCTTTTTTCTTTTCTCTTTATTTTTCCTTGTAAAAAAATGCATTCTACATATAAAATGTCATAATGATCATCAAGAATCTATTTTACAAAGTAATGATATAAACCAAATGTCATCAATCCTCAATATTCACATAGATTTATTTTGTGTGTTTTTATTTAGTATAAATTTAATTATCGTTTTGTTTATGTTTGGTATTCATTTGGAGTAAGTTTTGATTATTTAGTGTTTTCATTTTTGTTTTATTATTTAATTATTAATGTTGGGTTAGAAGTAAATCTTATTGGTGTATATATTTATTGTGTAGGGTAAATTAAATTTGAAATTTGAGATTGAAATTGAAATTTGAAGTTAAAAAAACAAGAAACATGAAAGAAGAATGAAGAATGCAAGGAGAGAAGCCTACATCACCATATCATGTCCAACTATACTGCACTGCTTGGAGAGCCCCAGTAATCCAGCCTGCTTGCCCCAAAACGCTAGACCCAGCTGCAACCCCAAGCGCTCCACAACCCCTTATGCCAAGACCCAATACCCTAGCAGCGTTGCACCTCACACACACCAGACCTAGCTACAACCCCAAGCCGGCCTGAAGTCCGCATCACCAACCCACTACCCGCCTAGTCCATGAGCCTCGCCCTACATCCAACCTGCCTCTAGACCATGCCTGACGTGCATGGGTCACGCCTCTTGAGCCCGCGCACTTGACCCACCTCCGCTGGACCCATGCCCTTTTTTGCTAGACTGTGTGCTAGAACATGGCCTAGACCAGACCCACTGCTCCCTGCTCTGCTGGATCCAGACCCACACTCTCCCCCTTCCTGGCCTCAACCCACCAGATGCATACCTAATCCTCAAGCCAGCCCAACACGCCTAAAATCCTGTCTCTAGTCTAAGACAGCAGCAGCCCTCAAAGACACTCGAACAGAATAAATACAAAAGAACACAAAAGAGCAACCCTAGACGCAATTTTCTAACAGCAACAAATTGGGGAGGATGTGGTAGCCACCAAGCGAAGAAGAGAGGAGGGAAGGAGAGTGCCTTGCCAAAGAAGAAAATCATAGTCTTCCTCTCCAAACCAAGCTTCACCCATAAGAGCCAAACGCGATACAAGCTCCAAAACTTCAAGAGTTCATCAAGTTTTATATTTTTTTTACAGATTTATTTTAATTTCATTTTATTTATTTTGTTTTGTTTTATTATTTTATTATGTTTTACATTTTCAAGCATATAGACTTGATTGAACTTATTTTTATTATTATGTGTGCCTAAAATATTTTTAGGATTTTTTTTGAATTATTTAGGACCCTTTAGTTATTAATTTAATTTTAGGAATATTTGTATTGTTTATTGAGCTTAAACCGATGATCATTAGAGATATTGGGAGCTGTTTGATATCACTTATATTTTTTTGTTGTAATTTTAAATTTCTGTCTCCAGTTTTTGGTTTCTGTTATTTTTGTTTAAAAAAATCTAATTAGTTGATATTTATAATAAAAAACAGAAAATAAAACCTATTTACTTGAAATTTATAAAAAATTCAACTGAAAAAACCTATTTGATTTTAGCATACTATTGGATGTTAATATTAAATGAAAATCTTAATTTATTTGTTAATATATCAAATTGTATTCTTAAATTAATTAATTCTTATTGTCATTAGAAATTAAAAAGTATGAATATCTAATATAATTAAACAAACTTATTGATCAATTTTTATATAATAAGAGTTCAATACAAAATATAAAAATTACATTAATTCATTCTAATTGCATTATAGAGATGAAAATCTATCAATACATGAGAAGTAAAAGGTGCATGAAAAGAAAGGAGAAACAGAGGAAAGAAAGGGGAATGGGTTTTACAAACCAGTTCTATAAACCAGTTTATAAAACTCAAAGAAACAAGATTTTTTGGCTTTTTTATTTCTGTTTCTGTTTTTTAATTTTTGAAAACAAAACACAACAAAACAAACAGCTTTTGTTACCTTGTTTTTGTTTTTAGAAAAACCAAAACAATAAAGTGATACCAAAACAAGGCCTTGGTTTTGGAAAGGGCTTGAACCTAGCATGCAAGCTCATTAACGCTCATAACACAAAATTAGAAAACTGTGTCAAATTATAATTTATGACAACCAAGTTAAACAAAGACATAGCAACCCTAGTACCTTTCACTAAGTACCAAAAGAAATTTGCCCAAGCCATAAGTTATGGAGACCAAGTTAAGCAAAGACATAGCAACCCTAGTACCTTTCACTAAGTACCAAAAGAAATTTGCCCGAGGTATAAGTTATAGAGACCAAGTTAAGCAAAGACATGGCACACCCAATACTTTTCGCCAAATCTCAGAAGACATTTGCAAAAATTGACCTGTAGAACAAATCCCAACAAAGTCCTATCCTTCAGGACTCAATTGCCACAAACTATTTCTATCTATGTCATTGTGGAAACCTAATATCATCTCACAACCTAAACTTGAGTAACAAACAAGAAAAAAGATGCAGACGGTAATCTACTGCATGCTTAGCACCAATCTTTTGCATCTCAAAGCTTCCAGTATATACCCAGTTTGGGCAGTGTGATTTGGGCAAATATCACGTACAGTAGGATTCCTACTCTCCTTGAATTCCACAAGACATTAAAAACATATTCTTGGATCCAATAGAGCTGGAACGCGTAGGATCTTTCATTAGTCTACTTTGGATAGCCCAGAAACAAAATGATCGCCTTACTCTAAGGAAGACGTAGAATGGACAGTCAACGACAGAAAATTCAATCCACGTTCGCCTTACTTAACACTCTTTTTGTTAAGACTCCAACTTTAGCTTCCTGTAGAAAGAACACACAAACCCAAAATATTTTTACCATAGATCTGAGTGGAATATTATCACGAGGCCTTTTAGCGAACAATCCCACTGTTATCACGAGGCCTTGTAACTTTGCCCCAAATGCTCCGATCGTGGGTTCCATTCTTCTTCACCTTAGCCTTTTAAATATACGCCATTCTATTACAGGCTTACAGCAGCACCATGCTACCTCCTCCTTAGTGTAACACCCTCGATATGTATCAACGATGTGTTTGGATATTGGTTCGACATGGACCTGTAAATCCAAACAAGCCCATTAAACAAAATACCTCATTGAACTAAACCCACAGAAAATCAGGGTAGTTCGACAACTATGTCACCTCTTGTATCCAACCACTGTTCCTTGAACATAGAGCCTGTAGAACCAGAAACAAATTGAGAAAAGAGACACATTTTGGCGGGAAAGGTTAGGGATAGGGTTAATAGAAAAAAAAAAAAGAAAAAGAAGAGATTGATTGCGAAAGGACTTGACGACCTTTCACCATTTTCGTTCTGTGCAAAACCTCTGAAACCCTACTTAACCGCTTACAAAAAGAAGCAACGTGGCTAATGCAGTTAGTTATAAGGTGCGAACGCTTTCACCTGCGATTCTTGAAGGGTAGAACCATTTAGAATGAGACACGTGGACTAGCTCAATCAAGCCTACCCCTGAGCCTATGAAAAAGCCCATATTATAAACGATCGGGAGCTGAATTTTCAAATTTTCCTATGAGACATTATTTGTTTAATTCCAGTTCTGGGCTTTCAAGTCATTTTTAAATGGGTAAATGCTTAATGATTAACTTATTAAATATACGTAATTATTTAAAAAATATGTAATTAATCATTGTTGAACAAAATTAATTACTTATAAACTATATAATTAAAATTTTATTTCATAACATTTTAAATATAAATAACGGTTAAATATATTAGAACATATGATTTGACTTTTTCAAAATTTTAATATTCATATTCTAAATATTATTGCTTATCCTCTGTAATATTGATTAGTTATTTTATACCTTTTTTGTTATATTTTATTAATTTTTTATATTAATTTTTATTTAAAATTTCCGTTATAATAAAATTTTAAATTTTAAATTAGATTTATGAATCAATGAAAATGAATAAAATATGATATAAAAAATTTTATAGTATTAAAATACTATCATATGAAAGTAAATAATAGTTTTAAAATAAAAAATTAAACTATCAGACATCAAATATAATTAACCCTATAAATAAATACTCATAAATCATAAATTTAAAAATACTAAATAAATAAATGAATTTAAAACAAATTAAAATCCAACTTAAAAATCTAATAATATCTTAATTTTGATATTTGGGTTGGATCTCGATGCTACTGGCCGTATGTCCAACTCTTTTTGTATATTGAACTTGAAGACGAATATATAAATAAGGAAATTGCAAATATGACTTTCAAAATGGTCTTAACCTTTTTTTTGGGCTCAGGCCCTTAGGGACCAATAAATGAGTTATTATATATCAGATCTCATATTTATAAAATCATACACAACAAGTGGTAATGGAAATTTATAATATATAACTTCTGTACTGCCCGTTTCGTTTCTGTTAATTAATAATACAATGATACACGTCTATCACAAAAAAAATATATAGAAATTTATAATATAGAACTCCTCTAGTAGCCGCTTCATTCCTATTAATTAATAATATAAGTTTGTCACACAAAAAAAAATATATTGAATAATTTTTAAATTTTTTATTTTTAATAATAAAAATCAATGTGATTATTTCTTTTAGTACTTGTTAAATAAATCATTAAATATGTGTGATATCTCACACACTTAAAATAAATTATTTAATGAATTAATAACTTAAAATTAATTAAAATCATTAGTAATGAAATAGATATATATACGTTATTTTTAATATTTCTTACAATTTAAAATTAATTAAAATCCTTAGTAATGAAATAGATATACATACTTTATTTTAAGAGATAATAGTTACACATATGAATAAATTATTTGAATTTTTTCAGATGAGTAAACAATTTTTAAAATTTTTTAATTGAATGACTAACCTTTAAGCAGTTTTTCACTTAAGGTAAAATGTTACTTTCGTTAAGTCCGTACTAACATGGCAAACGGATCTTGAAACGTTAGGGTTCACAAGGTAAAAGTGTAACATCAGCATTCACGTAGATACACCCCTCACTTTTAAAATTTTTCAATTAAGTGAAAATCCTTTTTTAAAATGTTTCAATTAAGTGAGAAACCTTTAAAAATTTTAATTAAATGACTAATCTTTTAAATTTTATTCAATTCTAGTCAAAATTAATTTTTTAATAAAAATAATAAGTGATTAATACATTAATATTTTGTTAGGAAGTATTATACAATAACTTTTAAGTTTCATTATCAAATATATAACATATTCTTTCAATCAATTTAAAACTATTTTATTAAGATGTTCTAGTAAAAGTGGACAAATTTATAATTTTGATTGATTTTGTGG
>JAOXYD010148312.1:0-10559 GCA_028565735.1 Pinacopodium congolense
CACTACTCCTAAACAATGCAATTAGATTTGAAGCAATCCTAAGTACAATTAATAAGTAACTAATATCTCTCTTCAATAACCTATTACTCATTTAATTTTAGGTTTGCTAATCTACCAAGTCTCTTTTCACACCCTAACTTAAATAAATAAAAATGATCTCTTGATTCACAATGATTACAAGCTTAAAAATTTACACAAATGCATTAAATCAATAAGAAAAAATTTGGATAAACAATTCAAGAACAATCCCTAAAACAGATTTAGCAATCCATAATCATGTTAAAAAAATAGTATTCAAATTAAACATCAAAAGGGAAGTAAAATAAAGATAAACTAATAAGGATGATGAAGCTCATTTTATGGGAAATTTTGACAAAACTTGTTAAATCTTGATTTTCCTCCTTGTTCTTGAGTCTCTCCACTTTTTTCTCCTTAAAAAAACCCTCTATTTTTATCTTGGATATTTTCCAAAGTCAAAATTGTGGCTTTTAGTGTTTTTTTCATCTTTTATTATCCAAAATAGCATAAAAAGAAATTAAACACATCATCCCAACTAATTTGCCACGTTAGCTTTTCCAGCTTTCATCACAACTCGGTCATTTTCCTACATCTTTGTCTTTAGACCTCCAATTGTCTCACAATTTGATATGTAAGCTTCTTACATTTTATTCTACTACCCTGTAAATGTTCATAGCATTTACAGCTCTATAAGTACACCTAATACCTTCCCAAAATAAATTTTATGAAATCTATTTTCTAGCTTAGCTTGTTATGATCTTTCCTTTATACCCTCTTCATAACTCGCCATAAACTTTGAGATTTGGTGTTGATCCTCCTAACTCAATGCTTTAAGTCCTGAAATTGATTCAACACCTCTTCTAGATACAAAAGTTCCTTAAAATATTCATAAAATTTCTATACATGCTAAATAATAATCATAAGTAACATACGAAGCATCTTATTCAAGAATTAATCTAGTATGCACGTAAAATCATGTGAAATTTCCTCTCTAACCTAAAGTAATCATCATGAATAGATGCCTAAAAGATGTATAATTGGGTGATATCAAAATGTAGTTGAATTAGTAGGCTTGCACGAACTGTTCCCTTGTTGTGATGTTATCAAAATTTAAAGAGTTTAACCAAGCTTTTCTCGGCACTTCTATGTGAAAAGGAATAGTCTCATCTTCATAACATCCTCTGACAATCCACTATATTTGGATGTTTCCAAATCTCCAAGAAGTTTTTCAGGTATGCATTCGAGCCTTCACTGGCCAACCTATAGAACTGAATGTTGTTCTATAATATATTCAATAATGTCAACTTTATCTCAAAATTATTAGCACGCACTGGGGTCTTGTAATTCCCTATTAATTTAGGTTGAAGTTAGGACTCATGAAGTCCATGAAAGGAACTTGATGTTCTCCTTGATTCCTTTCTTCCACCATTATTTTGCTTAAAGCTTCTTGGCCCTTTCCTGTTCAAAGTTCTCTCTTATACTTGTGTAAGCTTTTAGTCCCTCTTCTGTTCATGAACATGAGATCACATAATAAAAGTATTAAAAAATCCTTAAATAAAAAAAATCCAAGCTGAACAAGGTATTAAAATTGCAATCCTCAATAACAGTGTTGAAAATTTTTTGGAAAATGTTGATTTTTTCTTTTTCTTTGATTGCTTCTACAAGGTAAGGTGCAAAAAGTGAAAAGTTTACATCTTTCACTCACTTTCTTTTTGCTTATCAAGAATTGAGAAGTTGGTGTTACAAAATGAAGTTAATTTGGATAAAAAATGCAAAAAATAAGCATTTGAAGGTTCATAAAATGTGTCCCCATCGAAGATGATGATGTGAGCAAAACTTGGATGCTCATATAATAAACCAACAGAACTTTTGTTATTATATATATACATATATATATTAAATGAAAAAGAGAGTAAAGAAAATTTAATAAAAGGAAAATGAAAGAAGTGCAAACAAACAAAAATGAGAGTAAGGGGAGTAATGAAGATAGAACAATAATTAGAAAAAGAGTGATAAACAGGGAGATATACAATTATTGTAAGCATTCTTCGAGTATAAACAGTCGCTACCCTAAGAATAAAGTCATCAAATAGAAATCACAGTTTTGAAGAAACCAAGTTCATAAGTCCAAGAATCAAGTGATTAAATAGAAAAAATTTATATAAATATAAAAGCTATAGTTACATTGAAGAATAAAACATAACTTGATCTAACGGAGAGAAAAAGAAGAAGAAATTAAAGAAGAATAAAACTGAAGAAAAAGAATGATTGTACCAAAATATGCTCTCTAAATATGCTTCTTTTTTAATAAATAAATTGACTAGTTTAATAAAACCATCTAGTTTGTATCGAAATTGACTAACAAGTAAAAACATCAAATAGATTAAAAAAAATATGGCTATCATTTGTCCAGATTGGTTTAAGATGCTTCCTTGTGTAATATATACATATTAAATTTTTATAAGGAAATTTGTAGGGAAAATTCATATCTTTGATTTGAAAAAATGAACTTGTCTTTTTATCTATAGTTGAAATATTGTCATTGCAAGTATCGATCCATACATAATAAAGTAGGGCTTTCTAGAACATGATGTGAGATATTAAATATGATTGAAAAAAAGATTACCTAATTTATGTCACTGTAGACTTTACCAAAGGAAAATAACTAGATCCTACAAAAATAAATCATAAGACTTTGTGTTATAATGATTGCCATAAGATGAGGAGGATCATTCACCATAAAAATATAAGGAGGATCAACAAAAGTGGTTGGCTAATTATTATGCAAATATTAAATTAAAAGAGTTCTAATTGAAGCTTTTATTTTAACTACTAGGAATGGAGAAACTTTCACAAATTTGACAAATATAAGTGTTGTAAGAAATATTATTATCTAAAAAAGATAAACAGAGATTGCAAGGTTGAAAATTAGAAATGGTGCCCGAGAAAAAGGTTAGCGCACAAAAGACTCATTAAATTGAAAATCAGTAAATGAAAGCACAAGCAAAACTTTAAGAACCAAATGATCACAAGAGATACTTCTTAATATTGTATTTGAAGAATTTTTTATAGCAAGTTGTACACCAAGTTGAAGGAATGATGAAGCACTATTTTGGTATGGTAATTCAATTTTGAACAGTTAGAAAATGGGGTATTTTTTTTTATTCTATGTGCTTTAATTTTAGTTTTTAAAGTCCTCTATTTTTTCTTAAACAAATTACTAATTTTTATCACAACACTTTTCTTACATCTTGATTGCTACGTATTTCAAAATGCCTAGTTTATTAACTAAACTTTTTATTGATTAGTGTTATATTTATTAAACATGAAGTATGAACTTTCACTTGAGATAGCTTTCAACTTAAATATGTTTGAGTTATTGATACAAATTCAATAGAATAATTAATTTTTCTTAACAACTTGAAAATTTCAGAGATATTAAGGGGGAAAGGGGAAGAGGAATATAGGAAAATAACAAAATTACCCTAAAATTACTCATAAAATAATTGGAAAAGCTTAAATAAAATCGAGAAAAAAGAAAATTTTGTTAATTTGTTTATTGATTAATCATATGATTCCTTGGATTATTTATGTTTCATAACAAAATTTCTTAAATTTTTAATTATAATAAAAGTATATGTACTAAAAATTGAAAGTGATTGGCTAATCAAAATGCGTATCCTTCTCATAAGTAGTGAAACTTTGATAAGGAAATATGGTTTCAATCTATTCCCTCAGTTCTATTTTTTTAATTTTGTTTGAATCAGTATTTAATTTTCAAAATTTCCTTATTATTTATATATTTAGAATCATTTCCTGTAAAACAGGACTGTGAGGCAAGTGTTATTAACTCAATGCACTTATAAACTTTCATTTTAGAATCTAGTTAGCGTTGACGTGACCACAAACTCTTAGATATTTATCCGTATGTATTATTTTAAATTCTTTAGCATGTATTTTTAATTTACACATAAATTTATTGAAGCATGTGAAAGAACTAAAGTAAAGGATCCTTTACAAATTCTCTAATGGACCAGTTAAAAGACGTAGGAGTTAGAGGTTTAAAAAATCTTTGAATGTGTTAATTCAAGACTTATGTGAAAACTAAGATTCAAACTGATTCAAAGACCAATTTATGAACCTTAATGGACTAATAGAGGACCAAGTACTAGTTAACATAACACAAGCTCATAAGAAGTTTTCGATGGCTAAGCCTATAATATTCAGGCTAATTTCATTGGTCACTACCTATTTTCTGATCTAGAACTTATTTTATTGTAATTGCGATTTACTCTACATAAATATGAAGCCGAATACATGGTTAACAGGTTTTCTTATGTTTTTTAGGCTTTCTTCTTTAGCTCAAGGCTTATTATGGAAAACCCCAATTATATTAGTAAAAGTTCTAAAGAGGATACTTTTCTTATGAGATTAGGATTTTTAATTGAAAAAAGAACCCTTACTGAACTTGTGAACTAGTGTTACTCATGTTTTCTATGTAATCCCTGTATAAAGGCCATGTTTTAAGGAATAAAATAGATTTAAGTTCCATATATTTTAGAGATATGAGTATTTTTAAACTTGTTCTTTATTGAACTTCTAAACTTATCAAATAAATCTTTGTTTGTGAATTCAAATTTATGAACTTGGTTCATAATTCTTTATAATAAACGGGTCATTCTTTTATAAATTTGATTTAGCTTTCTTATTGAGATTCAAACCTATTTATAAGTTCTCTAGGTTAAGCTAAAAAACAATTTTAGTTATCCTTTTGTTTTGTGTCTTTTGATTTCTATTATATTTTATCTTCTAAATTTCATAATTCTTTTTTCCCTTTTCTCTTTTTATTGAATCTTGCTCTTTTTTCCTCAAGTTTCAATCAAAATAGACTATATCATCTTTTTTTATTGAAGTCTGCCTATCTCTTCTTCTTGGGCTAAATTTCGTTTTTCTTTAATTCATTGTTTCGTGCCTTCAAAACTAAATTGTTTGAATTTTTTATTTCATTAGCTTCTTGTGATTGTTATATCCAATTTGATTTTTGTTTTATTTATCTATATTGTTAAAATCATTATGTTCCATGAATTCAATCTTTTCTTTTTAGGTATAGTTAGTTACTTTTCTATCTTTTATTAAAAAAATAAAAGAAAGGCAAAGAAAGGAAAATTTTAATAAAAAAGAAAAAAATATTCTGCACATCGATCACGAGATTATTCTCACTCTATTCCTTTAAGTTAGAATTAAATGGAGATATTATTGTTTCTAACATTGATCAAAATCAATATTTCTGCAACTTGACTTCTATTAAATCATTTTCATTCTCCTTGTTTCATTCAATTACGTTTTTTATTTCTTGACCTATATCTTGTTTCTTCCCTTAATCACTAGTTATATATGATTTGGACATTTTCAAAGTTGTATAATTTTATTTTGTTTAGCTCTTTAAAGAACTTGATAAATATGCAAAGAGTGGTAAACTTGTTATATGAGAATAGCATCAAGAAAATCCAAATAATGAGTGCAACACATTGTTTTGATATGTTTCTTTATGAACTTCTTTTTATAGGCCTTAAAATATGCCTTCTAAAGGATGCATAAAACCAAATGGAGAAAAAGAAAACATATTTTTTATGTACGCTACATAACAACTATTTGATATAATGAAATGTTATATAAAAATGTGAAGACATATTGGAGAAGCAATCCCATCATATTGTTAAGTTACAATGGAGACAACAACCTTAAGCTTTTAATGTGAGAAGACGTGGTAGAAACAATCTAACACCCTCTATAATGAAATTTGATGATGAGAATGATACTTTAAGTGCTGATGAAGTTAATATAGCATTTAAAATTGAAATGGCCATATTTAGGCTTGGGAGAGAAGTGAGATGTGAATGGAAGCCTGTTAGGGGGAAAATTCATAGTGTTTTTGGATGTTATTTGATGTCAATTTACTCCTACTTTAGTGCTTAATTGTTGAATTGATATTTAGAAATTTTAAATTTTTAGGTTGATTTGAATAATTGGATAAATGTGCAAAGAGATCAAGGAAGGACACAATTCTGGACCACTAACAGCACTTTGCATAACCCACCATTGATGGACTGCAATCCACCATTGAAGGAATTAAAATTTGCATGTTAACAGTGGGCTGTTCATCTTATAATGGCGTCATTATAGATCGATGCAGACCATCGTTGAAGGGCATAGACACATTTACTCAGCAGATTCTTCAACATTTGCTACTTGTCTTCATCCTGCACTTGCAACTACTCTATCCCTATAAATAAAGGGCCTATCTAGATGTTATAAGCATCAAATTTAGAAGTTTATCACTTAAGTTTTCTTTAGTTTTTAGATCAAAGTAGTTTTAGGTTGTTTTTATTTTCAATCTTTTTTAATTTGATATTTTTAGGTTTTTTAAAGTTCTGGGAACTATAATCACATATTTTTGGGTTGGAATATCATATGAGAATGTGATTTGGTTCATTCTAAAATCTTAATTTCGTGTATTATTATTGTTATATTGAATTAATCAAAGTATTATTGCTTAAGTTATAAGTGTTATGTTCTTTGATTAATTGTAGTGCTTAATTTTTAAATTCAATCAAGTTATCAAGATAAATCTATTTATGGATGGTTAATTGTGTTAAATTATTGCATGATTAGTGAACTAATCTTTGCTTATTGGATGCTTAATGTTTTTCTTGAATTGATCACTTAGGATATTGCTATAAGATAATCTAGGATTCAATGATCTCTACCTAGATTATAAAAAAAAATCAATAAACAATGTGGTTTAAATCAATTAAATAATCAAGGATTAGTTGATTATAAGGGTGCTAGTCTTAGATTTGGATGATTTAGGATTAGAATTCCTAACCTTTAAGCCTATTGCCTAAATCTGAGGCATAAGCAAATCCCAGGATAGGACCAATAGATATAAGTCAATGTCTTAACCATAGCGCTGCCTTGATTTAGAGAAGACCCAAGATTAAGCATCACTGATCCATCAATTAAATCATCTACCACCAAAGCTTAATTGAATAATTTAGTAAAGGCAATTTGTAGTTCCTTTACAATTGATTGGAATTTTAATAGCCTTTTTAGATTAGCTTTTGTTATTTATTTTCTAAAATCATAAAGCTGTCTGTTCTCTAGATAATTGTAATCCAATTGACCTAATACTTACATCATTTAAACATCCTCATGGGATCAATACTTTGAGTCTTAAATATACTCCACTTTATTACTTGATTTGACCAGTACACTTGTCGAAATTTTGGTCTTGAATTAATTATTAAATTGAGCTTTGAAAAATGGATTAATTTGAGGTAATTTTTTATGTGGACAGTTGCCATCAACTTTTTGGCATCGTTGCCGAGGAAATGAATTGTAATATTAAAGATATATTGGTGTCAGTTACTCTAGAGTTTGTTTTGTTGTTTGTGTTGTTTTTTTTATTTTTTTAATGTTTATTTGATGTTTCATTTTTCAGTTTCTTTCTTTATTTTATTTTTTTTGTCATTATTGTGTGTTTTTTGGGACATCTTTTGGTAGCTTACTTTAGTTATTAAGAAGATGTGAAGCCAACAAGACCATTGGTAAGATAGCCAATGGTATGAGCCTAAAGATAGAATTAATTGGGGCGATAGTTGGACAAATCAATTTGAACATTTTGATGAAACCTATACCCCTGATTTTGAGGATAACTCTATTTACTTTTGACTTAATCCAGCTTGTTTTAACCAACCTTCACATTTTCCTAGTAAACAGTATCTTGAGTGTATAGATTAGTGTACCTCTAGTTGGATGGATCGTCCTGATTATTCTTGGCTTAATAAGGATGCATTTATTTCACATTTAGCAAATCCTTCTTAGCCTGAGCATGATCAAAGAACCATAGAGCAAATTTTAGAATCAATTAGGGAAATTGTTTATGTAAAGTGAATTAAGCTAGCAAGTGAGAGTGGTGAGATAGCAAAAACTTTAAATAATCCAATTTTTGACGCTGTTAACTATAAGCCTCAATTCCCTAGTCATTGAAAAAATAAGATAGATGAAGAGTATAAGATAGCTTATAAGAGCATAGATTTCATAGGTATTTCATCTTTTGATTCACGAGTAGAAGTTGAATACTTATAATTTTTTTCAAGATACTTAGTTAAGGGTATGACTTATGAATTTAGGACCCTTCTGGTTGGTATAGGAACCCTTCCAAAATTGATTTATCATTATCCAAAGGATGAGGGTGAGAAGTTAGGTGTTGGACTTAAGCTTAAGTTGAAAATTTCCTAACACTAATGACTAACTAAAAGACCATAAAATAGTATGATTTTTTCATGCTTTCAATAAAATAGTATGCTTTTTATATGCTTTCAATAAAATAGTATGCTTTTTGCATGCTTTTGATGTGTTTTCTTTTAGTATGTTTTGCTGTGTTTGTTTTTAGTTATATGTGTTTTCTTCAATGTTTGGTGCTTTGATGTTTTGTCCTTGATTTTTAGATGGCTGCAATTCATATCAACAAAGAGCTTTCACGATCACATATTTGTCCAAGTGTATTCATTTCCTTTATCTTGTATTTTATGCGTATTTGTTGATTTATGAACATTAGGGACAATGTCCAATTTAAGTATGAGGGAAGGAAATGTTAGTTGAGCATACTTAAGTATTTATTGTTCGATAGTATATCAATTTATCGATTTTCTTTTACTAGTCTATAATTTGTGGAATTTTTTTTTGATTTTGATGCTTATTATTGTCCATGTTTTCTTTTGAATTTAATTATTTTAACAATTTGAAATGTGATATGATTAATTTTGATATTAATGACTAAATGCCTTTAACTCATTTTATAATTTGGATAATGGATACTTGATTAATATAATGATATTCCACATATAAAATGCAAATTAGTGAGTAATTTTTTATGACTTCTTTTAAAAAAATTTTATCATTAGACTAAATAAACAAATAATTAACTTTTTTTATTAAATAAGTGAGCAGAATTGACTCCATTAATTTCTAATCTTATGCATGTAAGTATCTAAAAAAATAGAATAGAAAGAAAAATAAAAAATAAAAAAGAGAGAAAAAACAAAAAATGTATATGTCTATAAGGTTAAAGTTATGAGTCCTACTTATGGCTAGCTGATTTGATGTAACTCAATTGAGTAACCGGGGTTGTTCACTATAAAATGTTCACTTTCGCATCAAAAGATTGAATTACTTCTTAACTAAGTTACTCATATATTTAATTAATTAGTTATCTAATTAAAATTTTAAATAAAGAATGTGAAAGTGTTTTGAAAGTTGATGCATTACACTTGTTATATTTTCCTTTTACATGTGTAATTGATTTTGGTGATTTAGGTTGAATGTTGAAAAATAATGAAACAATTTAAATGCATTTGAAAATTGATATGAATAATTGATTATATAACATTTCGATGAGTCATTATTTTTGAAAGATGAAGAAGACATTTTAAATAATGATGTTTTTAATCTTGCATTAATTTTCCCATAATTATATACTAATTTGAGAAAGTTGATAGATTAGTTTTTTTTTTAAATAAGAAAAGTCTTAAGTGTGAGGGAGTTGTTAAGGGGCAAATTCATAGAGTTTTTGGATGTTATTTAATGATTATTTACCTTTATTTTAGTGCTTAATTGTTGAATTAATGTTTAAAAATGTTTAATTTATAGGTTGATGTGAATAAATGAAGAAATGTGCAAAAATATCAAGGAAGGACACAATTCTAAACCATTAATGACACCTTGCATAGCCCACCGTTTATGGACTGCAACCCACCGTTGAAGGAGTCAAAATTTGCATGCTAACAGTAAGATGTTCATCCTATGATGGCGCTAACTACTCCATCCTTATAAATTGAGGGCCTCTCTAGATGTTCTAAGTATCAGATTTAGGAGTTAAACACTTTAGAATTCTTTAATTTTCATATCATAGTAGTTTTAGGATGTTTTCATTTTCAATCTTTTATAATTTGAGATTTTTAGGTTGTTTGAAGTTCCAACAGCTATAATTACATATTTTTTAGTTAGCATACAATCCGGGAATATGATTTGGTTCATTATAAACTCTTTATTTTGTGTATTATTGTTGTTATGTTGAATTAACCAAATTATTGTTGCTTAAGTTATAGTTATTATGTTCTTTGATTAATCGTTGTGCTTATTGTTTGAATTCAGTTAACTTATCATGCTAAATCTGTTTATGGATTATTATTTGTGTTAATTTATTGTATGATTAGTGAATTAATCTTTGTTTATTGAACGCTTAATGCTTGTCCAAAATTGATCACTTATAGTATTACTTTCAAATGATCTTGGGTTCGACGATCTCTACCTAGATTATCAAAAAAATCAATAAACAACATAGTTTAAATCAATGAAATAACCAAAGATTGGTTGATCATGAGGGTGATAGTCTTACACTAAGATGATTTAGGACTAGATTTCCTAAGCTTTAAGCCTATTACCTATGTCTTTGGTATAACCTAACCCAAGGATATGAC
>JAOXYD010148323.1:0-10559 GCA_028565735.1 Pinacopodium congolense
CACCCCCCTCAGCCACTAACTATGGGTCTCACATGGACCATAGTTTTTTTTAAATTTAAAATAAGTTTAGGAGTATTTTGGTAAATGTGTATTTGATTTTTTTGTAATTTCAAAATAAAGTGAAGGGTATAAATGAAAAGTTATGTTCTGTAAATATGAAATGACCTTTATACCCCTTAATAATGACAAAAATAAAGAAAAGACAGAAGGGTAAAATGGGTATTTTATATAAAAATTTAATATAATCTGTGTGGGGTAGTCGGGTTCAATAAAAAAAGGCTGTGATTTCCAAGGCAGGAATTGATATTACTATTTTATAAGAAATTGCTGATAAGTTTAATTTAATCTCAGTGATTCATATGGGTCGATAATTAGTAAATATGTACTTTTTTTTAACAAATTCCTTTTCAACATATATTTTGAATCAAAATGTTTGTATCTTGAATGTCCAAAAGGAAGATATCCTGTACCAAAATGGCATATCAATTAAATAGAAAAATAAAATAGAATAGGAAAATAGATACATGTTTTTTTTGTTAACTAGTTACAAAATAATTTAAATAATGACAAGATACACGGACAAGTTTACAAAATTTTGCAATAGGATACATCAACGAAAGATTTAATTTTATTAAAATTAAATGTTAGATGTAATATATTTGAATTACAAGAATATAACAAAATATATTTGTGAAAATTCAGTAATTTAACTAAAGTATATGTGAGTGTATACTAAGTTAAGGGGGAAGATGAATATGATAAATTATTAGCGAGAATCTTCGGTGATTCAACAAATAATTTATTCAAAACAAATCACTTTTATTTATTACATGCATTCAACAATTTAATAAATACACAACACATTTACTTAACATACACTCCAAGAATAGAGACTACGAATTTGATCAATATGTCTATACATGTTTCATAAATTATAAAGTTTTTTTGAATAGTTATATTCTTGTTCTTTTTTTTTTCAATAGTTAGAGAGTTGAGTTTTGTCATATAAATTTGTTTAAGAACAAAACATAATAAAAAGTCCAATATAAGAGTGGCTAAATATATTCTATAGACGAATACGATACATATTAACGAATTTGTATAACTATTTGATAAAATATAATAATAATAATAATAATAATAATAATTATTATTATTAAGATATAGAATAAGAAATGAAATTATGTATATAATTGTATTTTTTGTATTTTTTTAATTCTTTAATATTGTGTTGTATATCTATGTGCGAATTTACTTTGTATGGTTACAAATATATATATATATATATAAGCACATATGTACTTAGAGACCATTAGCATATAATTACTAAAATAAAAATATTATTTAATTGGTATCTGAAAGTTAATTTGTTCTTATTAGAGTTTAAATGAAAGTTAATAGATCCTTATGACTTAATTTTTTGAAAGAATGTTGGAATTTGCCATTATAGGTTATAAATACTATTTGGTCGCAATATAATTATTGTAAAAACAAATGAAATTGCAACTTTTAATTAAAAATATATTGAATTACACGTAAATAGTTGATTTTATTCTCGTACCCAAAATAAATGGCAAATATAATTGCTTTTTATGATGATGTGAACTAAGTCCAATCAATTTGAGAACTTCAGAACGTGAACTGAATTGAACTTCATATATGCTAAATTTAGAATAGGCAAAAACTAAACGTTTATAGGACAATGTTTATATTATAATAATATTTTTTAATTATTATAGAATATTATGGTATATTATATTACAAGATGATGTGCTTTGGAAGTTGATAACTATTTCAAACCCTAAAGTCACGCGTCTACACAATCTACATCTTTTGACTTGAAAGTGAAACAACCCCACCGCCAAGCACAAAATTATTATATGTAGGAATCATTTTTGAGGTAACAATCAATTTTTATTATAAGCCAAAAGAATAAAATTAAAAATGACATTCTAAAAATCCTTATAAAAAGAGAAAAAAATTATAATCTATCACTCGTAATTATAAATATAAAATCCATTTAAATATATTACAATATATCGAAATATTTATACGATCAATTAAATGAACAATTAATTAATGTTGTCAATTCAACCAAGTCCGGCGTGTCCACTGTCAACCCAACTGATTCTCTTTATTGTAGTGGGGACAAGACAAGAGGTCAGGAAACAAAAAAATTACTTTCAAATCCATTCTTCAAGAAGTTCTCGTCGTTTTGGGTTTTATTCCAGATTTGATGATTCAGTAATTAACTCGTCAATCACTTCCCAAGTTTTTCAGAAACCAGGAAAAGAAAAGCAAAGTTCCTTCTAGTTAACACAAAACACGTCTACAATAAATGAACAGCCACGTTTACTTGCGTAAATAATTGGAGACAGATCCACTTACAGATAAAAAGCAAAGGTGCAGCAGCCATCTCCACATTACACTTTCTCCTCTTCAATGCTCACCACGCCATGGCTATCTCACACACTTATCTGTCAGTTATTTTAGTAGCTCTCCATTTACACGCCAGAATGGCATGCAATTCCGATGACCTGACAGCCCTGAATGGCTTCTCCAACTGTCTGTCTTCGAAGATTGATGGCTGGGAAAGCACCAAGGATTGTTGTAGTTGGACTGGTGTGACTTGTGAAAATTCCACTTCTGTTTCAAGCAAAAGGCTAGTCAGTTTGAACCTTGGAAACAAAAAACTTACAGGAAGAATCTGTGAATCTATAGGGGGTTTGGATCAGCTGAGAACACTGAACCTTTCCCACAATTTCCTTGCTGGAAACCCTCCTCTCCGTTTGTTTCGTCTGCAGCATCTAGAAGTCCTCGACTTGAGCAACAACGATTTGGTAGGTCCAGTACTTGAAGGTATTGCTTTACCCTCAATCCACTATTTTGACATTTCTCTGAATGATTTTAATGGTTCTGCTGATGCTGCACTTTGTGAGAAATCACCCAATATTCAAGTTCTTAACTTGGGAAATAATCATTTTAGTGGTGGGATTTCAACAAATTTTGGATCATGTACATCCGTCCGGCAACTTTTCCTCAATGACAATAATCTCTCAGGCAGTTTTCCGGAGAGCCTATTGCAGCTGAAACTCTTGAACCGATTGCATCTTCAGGAGAATTGGTTTTCTGGACCTGCAAGCTCTGGAATAAAAAATCTTTCTAACTTGGTGGATTTGGATCTCTCCACCAACATGTTCTCTGGAGAACTTCCTGATGCTTTTGAGAATCTTGGTAAGCTTGAACGCTTCTCCGCAAGCTCAAATAGCTTGAATGGCATCTTGCCCAAATCGTTAGTCAATTCCCCATCACTTGTAACTCTCGACTTGCGTAACAACTCCTTCAGTGGTCCACTAAATTTCAACTGTTCAGCCATGATACGTCTCAACTACCTCAATCTTGCTATAAATCATTTCTATGGACTAATCCCTGAAAGTATGTCCTCCTGCAAAAGTTTGGGTATCCTTAGTCTTTCCCGCAACAAACTTGAAGGTGCGATTCCAGACAACTTCAAGAATCTCCAGACCCTGAGTTTCGTTTCATTCTCAAATAACAGCCTTGTAAACCTGACAAAAGCTCTTCACGTTTTAGGGAATTGCAAAAACCTAAGTATACTTATCCTTACTTTGAATTTTAAGGAAGAGAAGATTCCTTCCAAAATGAATCTGCAATTTGTAAACCTCCGGGCACTTGTCATTGCCCACTGCAGCCTTAGAGGATCACTTCCACTATGGTTGAATGATTGCAAAATGCTGCAGGTGCTAGACCTGTCATGGAACCATTTGGGTGGAACTCTGCCAATCTGGTTGTTTAATTTAAGAAATCTCTTCTACCTAGATTTTTCAAACAATTCCTTTACTGGTAACATGCCTGAAAGCCTGACAGAACTAAAAGCTCTCACCAATAGAAGTGTCACATTAGAAGGGATTCCTGCTGACGTTCCTCTGTACAGGAAGAGGCAGCAAGACAGAGCAGGATCGGCATATAAAACCTTGAGGAGCCTGCCACCAACCCTGGATCTAAGTTCCAACAATCTATCTGGACAAATTTGGCCAGCATTTGGGAAATTGGTAGGACTTCACGTCCTAAATTTGGAAAATAATAATCTGTCAGGGTCAATTCCAGATAGTTTCTCAGGCATGGTAAGCCTAGAAATTTTGGACTTGTCGCATAACTTATTATCTGGTCAAATACCCAATTCACTGGTAAAATTGACCTTTCTATCAAAGTTCAGTGTAGCATACAATCAATTGGAGGGGGAGATACCAACAGGAGGCCAGTTCATGTCTTTTCCAAACACAAGCTTCGAAGGTAACAAGGGTCTATGTGGTGAATTTTTCATTGCCTGTAAACCTACACAAACTCATCCCATCGACAACTCCACTCGATCTTCCAATGAACACATGGACATTTTAGGGTGGCCATTTGGAGCAGGAGTTTCAACTGGCTTTGTCTTCTCTACCATCTTTTGCTTCTCATTTGGCCTGGCAGATCGAATGGTTGAAAGAATAAGATCCATATTCATTAGAGGGAGAGCAACAGGCAAGAAAGATTTGACTTCAAGAAAACGAGCCATTCGTGTAACAGAATGTTGATCAGTTTAAATAGTCTCTAGATCATTATGTATGAGTATAATATATTCTTTTAAAATTGTATTTGCATTTAAATCTTGTATAATTTTGAACAATTTGCAAGATCGAATACAACTGTTGCTATGTGCAGATAACGTCTTATCTCAAATTCCTAAAAAAACACATACTACAATTTTAAGGGATAATAGTTATATAAGTGACTAACGTTTTCAGATTTTTTCAGTTAATTTATCAATCTTTTAAAATTTTTAATTAAGTGTTGAATGTTTGACAAGTTAAACAAGTAAAGAAACAATATTAGGTTCGTTAATTATTTCCTAATGTAACTGCCACATTTCCAAAATTACCGATAAACACGGGTTTCACTCCAACCCCAACCCGAAAAAGATCCTGACCCGCAACGAATTAACCTTTTAACTTATAACTTAGGTTAAAACCATCATCTTTTATCTTTACCCTAGCTAACAACGTCTCCACCTCAACACCTCCACCCCACGCCTTTGCAAACCACGTCTACGTCCTACCAGATCTCACTCAAATCAGGTGCGCTTTCTTTTTCATTGTGTCATCTTCTAGCTTCCTTTCTTATCACCTTACATCTAAGATCTATGTTTCGTCACTTTTGTTTGATTGCTGCAAATGTTTGAAGGTCGTATCTGGTCTTCGTCTTCTCTCATTTTGCTATATACGCTTTCCAAATCCTCTGAGTCTTCGGCCAGGTATGTTTTCCCTCTCATTCTATCGATTTCTAGCTGTTGTTTTTCTCTGTTTGTGTTTTTAAAGCAGTAGTTCTTGCTAGGGTTTCGAAAACGCACGCGCACGCATACACACACACACACACACACACATATACCTTGGAAAGTTTTAAGACATTCATTAATCTAGCATTTTTAACCCTCGGTTGATTATTTTATATGGGTAAGAGTCGCAGTTTGCTTAGTGGTTTAGTTCTTGATTTGGATCTATTTTCCTTGATATTTGTTGTTTATGATTTGGATATGTTGGATTTGTACATACTTGTTTTGCCATTGTTACGCCCAAAAGTAAAATCGTGCAGATGGAGAATTCATGTGCTTGATTGGTTTTATTACTTGTGATTATGCTTATTTATTATGTTACTTGCTCTATTTCAGCTTAGAGGTTGTCGGTTTTATAAGTGGATCGAACCTCTAATGTGTGATAGAGCTATGAGCGTTATCCCTGGTCTGTTGAAGAAGCTAAACAAGCTGGAAGAAAAACAAAAGAGGCTGAAGTTCATAATTAAATTTTTAGTTATTTTCTTATGTGTAATTATTGTCAAAAGTTGATATTAGTTGGTGAAGATGTAGAACCTCGATGTCTCTTTGTTTTGGTGATTTCATTGGTTAATTTTGCAGTCTCATTTGTAACCGAATCAAATTTACAGCAATAAAATTTAGTCTCATTTTCTGTCTCAGCGACATCAAGGGTGTTTACAGTTTCATTTATATGCGTGAGATGAAATTGTGTGGGTAAAAATGAATGGAAATTGCTTATTCACTAACGTATTAAGGATCCTATTGTTTAATTTTCATCTTTCTTTAGTAGAAAGAAATTCAGTTGTAATTTATTCTCATCAAAATTCAGTTGTAATTTATTCTCATCAAAATTCAGTTATGGAAAATGAGATGAGAAATTGGTTTTCAGAGGACTTCTCTTGGAAAGCTCAATTGGTAGAACTTTCTCAAGCACTTAATCCAACTAGACTTTATTTATCTTCATCTCTATGGAGATCACTATCCATGGATAGCCCATGTACTTCTTCATTCCTCTTTAACATTTTAGAGGATCCATCTTTGCAACCACTACCAAGCATAACTAGTGCCCTCTAATTTTCTCAACCAACTATAAGCACAAGTTCTCCACTTCAACAAACCTTGCACTCTTTCCAATCAACGCCAAATTCCTTTACTACTCTTGCTTTGTTAATGGGAAAATGCAAGAAAAGAAAAAAGTTTTTGTATAATGATTACATCGAGAACAGATAAGAAATGAAGATTATTTCTTCATTTTGATTGCATATTGTTCAGATGGGGATTTAGTTATACCTACTGTAACACTTGCCAAACTATCATGATCTAGAGATTTAAATCTGAACAATGCATTTGGTCTCAATACTTTCTCACTCTCATTGTGCAAATTAATAAGATGATCTTTTAGCATCTATCAAATTCATTCTCTTCATTTCAAATACTATAAGGAACAAGTTCAGAATTGTACCAAGTTCATGCTTGCTACTAACTTCCAGCCACATGGATCAACTGTATGATTCAACAGATGGAAAAAATAACAGAAAACATGTGCTAAAAATAATCTTTCCTCATTCATAAACAAGTATTTGATATAATTTATCATGGCACAGGTCATAAGAAACACGAAATAAAGAGAATTCATTGATCACTGATGAAATAGATATAATATCATTGCCATACATGAACAATTGATAGAACCTGACATTAAACAGGTATGTACAACTGCAGACTTGTTTGCACATTTACAGCACAAAATATACACTAAACTGCCTATCCAATATAATCAGGCTGTATCAAATATATACTAAACTGCCCTTTCAAAAATATAAAAAAAAACTCTGTTAGCCTATACATATAATCAGGTCTGGACATTAGGCAGTACAAAATATAACTAAACTACCCATCCAAAAAACATCAAAATTATATCCTTACTTTTAAGTTGAACGCCCAACTAATCTCCTTCTTGTCATTCTCATCACCGCATTTGTTTCCTCCTGACCAAAACAAAACAAGTTACATTAAATTTTGTAGTATTTTGAAATCTTGATGTTTTATAACCGATCTCAATACCTATAACCTTTAACGGGTTATAACCCATCTACATGGCATAGGTTATAGTGCCTCACCCCACAAAAGCCCAAATCCTCACACTACTCTTTGACTTACAGTTCTCTTCTGCTTGGTTTGCTGAGTTGAGGCAAGTTTAGTGGAACAACTTGATTGAACATCACTTGCAACCTGCATTGAGAAAAAATTAATCAACATATAACAAACATGTACAATTAGCATACACAACAAAAATAACATGTTTAATAACAACATAACGGCACAAAAGTTAAAGCTTGGTGTGAAGCTTCTTGTGAAACACATTTGACTAGACACGTTCTTTTGTTATGCCTTACTTAGTGGCATGCTTGACAAGTAATCTTCAATCCTCGGCATGACAGACTGTTCCCAGTAGTGGAAGTCTCCAATTCCTCCTTTCTTCTATTTTTCTTTGGCTTGCCTGGCATTCTCCTAGATTTTGGTGGCAATAGCTACAGAAATCGTATGTTCGGCCAAAATTTCTCTCCTTGTATCGGTTCCATCATAAATGAATAGGTCTGCCCATACTTTTCTTTCAAAAACCAATAGGATACATATTTTTTAGGCTCCTCATTGTTGCATAGAATGACAGCAATTGTATGCAAGCATGGGATTCTCGATACATCCTAACTTCTATAACTACAGGTCTTATGTCTTAAATATACTACATGATTGACTCTTCTAAATGTCACCTCAAATCCACCATTACTCTTTACATCACAATCAACACTGAACTCCTTACTAACTACCAACTTGTTTTTTATTCTTGGACCAATGTCACCTCTCCACTTGCCAGCATTGTCCTTGTTTTTAACCAACCTCCTCATGACATGTACGTTAATCTCCTCAACATTGTGATGATGTTCTTCGTACGAGCTTCAACTATACTTCCATTACATGCCTCACAAAGATTGTTGTCCACAATATTACATTTAATTGAAGTGTCAAAATATGGTCTACACCATCTTTCCTTTGAGATTCTCAACAAATCTTTAAGAGCATCTTCTGACTCTTCTTCCAACTCCTTCAAACTAAGTAACAATTCACTTTCTTTTGATGACTTACAGTATTTCGAAAAAAGTCGTTTCAACTTCAAACCCTTGTGATTCCTCTTTTTCCGGTTAGCAAAAATATGCCTTGCACAATGCCTGATTTCAACCCTTGGAAGATGCCTCCCTAATGCCTCCATAAAACCCTACCAAAATTCATCAACTAAAAATTAGATGACACTTAGCCACAACTATATTAGATTTATAAAAACAAATATAGTCAGAACTATACCTTTTGTTGGCTGCTAATCACATCCTAACTTTCTCCATTTTTAAGATCCAAATCTTTCTTGAACAACTCCAAAAACCAACTCCAAGTTTCTAATGTTTCGTTATGAACCATAGCCTATGCCATTAGGTACATTTAATTGTTCCTATCTCTCCCAATAGCTGTCAGTATCTCTTCTTTTACAATTCCTTTGAGAAAGCAACCATCCAAACCTATTACCCTTCTACAACCAGCTAAAACCCCCTTTTTGCAACATTTAAAACACATTTATATTCTATCAAAATATGGCTAAAAATCATCTCCAAGTGAGGCATCTCGACAACCAACTTAACTGTGCTACCGGGATTAGACCTCAAAAGTTCTTCTTAGTGATTCCAAAACTTCGCATATTCTTCTCTAACATTACCCAGCATTTCCTCTATAACAATCTTCCTAACCCCGTAATAGATGTTGCTCCCAACATCCACCCTCAATTCCTTCTTAAAAATTTTCTTCAAATTCATTAGCTTTAAAGTTGTGAGACCAGGGAGATCATTGAAATAATTCTTCGCAAGCCACTTTGAACGAACACTCCTATTTGAAAAGGTAGTATTGCATGTGTGTTTTTATTGGAATGCTCTTACCTGTATGTATAAAAAAATATCAGTTAAATCACAATACCAATACTACCTTAATGTACTAAAAACTTATAAATTAGAAATTCTTATTTGAAAGCTATCCAATTCTCTGATCAAGCTAGCAGAAATGTATCACTTGCAATGCTAACTCGCACATTTTGCTATCACTAGCTCTTTTACGTTCTTGGATAACTTAAACTCTCTTCTTTCTTCAATAGCTAACTTATGTAATGCTTCCTTGAATTGTGTGGAGTCATTAAATAGTGTACCAAGCTCAATTTGAATTTGTTTCTTGAGGGGATTGAATCTTGAAAACTTTGACTTATGTCTTAAATCATCATCTGGATTCGAACCACCTTCTTCTTCAAAACTGAAATAATCTTCGGACTCCAAATAATCTGTACTATTTTTTACTTCAAAATCGTTATCACCATTTTCATCTTCATCATTAACTGTAGCTCTTGAACATTCCCCTATTTCACCAAAGGCCTGCATACATGTATCTCGATTCTTTTTATCCAGTTGTCCTTTTTTTTAAAGTAACACCTAATTTCTTTGACGCTTCGAACTCTTCATCATCTACACCCAAATCAAACTCCTCTCTAATCCTCACATCAACAAACACATTTTCCTCCTTCTCATCTATATTAACTTCAATGTCAGTTCTAACACCAACTTCAACTTCACTCCTGTCATGTTCAACAACTGATTGAGTCATGGTGTTAGGGAGATCCTTAGCAATACTGGTAACTGCTTCATCACGAGACTCAATTCCAACTACAACATCCACATCTTCATCTACGTTAGGTAAATTGTCACCATGGTCAACATACACCTCTACAACCTCATGTACGACAATTATCTTACATACTGTCATCACATCTACATCATAATTTCTTAACTCCACCAATCCATCCTTTAAACTACTACCTGGTACCTTATACATAAATCTTTTTTCTTTGGGCTCTTTCACATCTTCAATAAGCATCTTCTTAAGGTCCCAATAGCAAAACATATCTACATTAATGACATAGTTCTCAACCTCTCCACCTACATACTCTACTTCTTCACCATATACAAGTTTCTCACCATAGAACATGGTCAACTTCCCGTCTTAAACATCAATCTCTATTTACTTACATGCAAAAAGGTACCAAATAACAAAAGGAAAGAGAGGCAAGAAGAAGGCAAAAAGGAAAAGGAAGAACTAATTGCAA
>JAOXYD010148334.1:0-10559 GCA_028565735.1 Pinacopodium congolense
CTCCCTGCAGGGCCTGTACCTTCTGCTGGCCCCTTGGGTGCTGCAGGTAGGACAGTTGGTATGGCTTCGTCTAGTGTTGTAGGTTTTTCTCTAGGGCCTATTGGTATGGAAGCTACAAAACTAGCGTGGAATAAAGTTGTCGAAGACCCTTCTTCCTTTGGTAAGCTCAAGTATATTCTTATACAAGTAAATGGAGTTGTTGATCCTTCAATAGAAATACTGCAAGTGGGTGTTAAAAAGTGGCAGGTTTCACTAGTTGGCTATTTTCTAGACAAATTCCTATCCTTTCCATAGGTGCATCATTAGGCAAATGTTCACTGAAAGAAGCATAGGCTTGAAAACATTCTAATCAACGAAGATGATTTATTTGTGTTCAAGTTTAGCAATGAAGAAACAGATGACAGGATTTTGACACATAGCCCGTGACATATTCAGGGTAGACCTATTATGTTATAGAAGTACAAACTTGGATTAGCCCTTAATAAGTTTGATATGACCACTCTACCTATATGGGTAGACTTTCACAATATTCCTCTGGAATATTGGTTAGCTAAGGGCCTAAGTTGTCTTGCAAGTTCTCTTGGGAGCCCTCTAATTATGGATGATCATACAACTAATATCAAGAGAATTGGGTTTACTTGCATTTGCATAAAAATGCAACTTAATGCGAATTTTCTAGAGTTTCTTATAATTAAGAAGATGAATTCTAAGGTGAAAAGATTGAGATGTCAATCAGGCTCTCTTACATATGGAAAACAAATAAGTGGGAACCTAGTAATGTTTGGAAACCTAAAGACAAGGAGCAAGGGAATGCACAGATTACCAATGATGCACCCATTGCTGCTCCTTTGCATAGTTCTCAAGGATCTCAGAAGAAAAAAGAAGCAGAACATGGGGATCAATCACAGTTTACAACTATTAAAGAGGGTCAGGGGTATGAGCAAATTGCACCCATTGCTGCTCCTCTGTCTAGATCTCTAGGACCTCAAAAGATAACAATAACAGGGCATGGGATCAGTCACAGTCTACAACTGTTAAGGGGGCTACTGCCTTATTAGTAAGACAACCCATGGAACAGATAAGGGCGTCATATGACACTGATTTAGGCAAGTATGACAGGAAGGAAGGAATGACTAGTGTGGATGAGGATCCTACCATGAACAATGGGGCTAATGTAGCTCCCCCCCTCCCCCTAAAAAAAGAGGCATCAAGATCACCATCCCCCAAAACTATTGCCTCTTTACTCTCCACTGGAACCTTAGAATCAACTTTTACAAACATATAACTAGCTGAAGAGCCAGAGGTTTGGAGCACTAAAAGGGGTAAAACTGGTAATAATACCAAAAAGAAATAGGTTAAATCTTATACCTAATGAAGATGCTTATCTAGAATGTGAGGGGCCTAAATGAACCCAATAAACAACATGTTTTGAATGATCTAATAAATTAGGAGAAACCCCAATTTATGGGGTTGGTAGAATCTATGGTTTTTAGATAGGAATTGGATTACTATCAGCAATAATAGAGCTCATTACAATGGACGGATTATCGTTTCCTTTAATCCCTACTTTTTCCAGTTATTAGGTTTGAATTATTCTGACTAGTACCTTCACTGTGACCTGCTCTACTGTTAAACCTATTCTCAAGTTCTCATCACTGTGGTTTACGCTGCTAATTATGAATTTCAAAGGAAGTAACTTTGGACAGACCTAATATCCCTTCCTACAAACTCAGATCATCCTTAGTTCATTATAGGAGACTTCAACTGCACCCTTAATGTGACTGAAATTCAGGGGTCTCGAAACTATAACTCTCACAAATATGAAGAATTGTACAAATTGCTCTGTGAGTTGGAAATGGATTATCTGCACTATATGGGTTGTCAATTTACCTGGAGTAATAAGAAGGATGATGATAGATTTGTTCAAAAGAAATTGGATAGATGCCTAGTAAATTCTACTAGGCTTAATTCCTTCCCCCTAAGCATTGCAAACTTTAGAAACCCTCTTACCTTGGATCACACACCTGTTCTCATCCAAACTTCAAAGGGGGATTATAAGAGGCAGACTCCTTTCAGATTTTTCAATTCCCTACTCACTCATCCCCATTTCTCTGAGGCTATCCAAAGAGGTCTAAAGATGGAGATAAAGGGCACTCATGAATTTATTTGAGTGCAGAAACTTAAAGCTATCAAAAAGGAACTAATTAATTTGCAAAGACAATTCTAATGCGACTTTGTTAAGGATAAGAATGATACTTGACAAGCACTGACTAGAAGCCAAAACCTACTTTCCTAGCAGCCTATAACTCCTTATTGAAGGACCAAGAAGCCCGGGCTCTGAAGGTTTATGCTGAGAAGCTAGAGACTCTCTATTCTCAGTTAAAGCAGAAATCTAGAGCACTTTGGCTTAGTAAGGGGGATAGAAGCACAAAGTACTTCTTTAGAGTCGTCCAAGCTAGGACAAATAGGAATAGATAGATAAGGAGGGTAAATTGATTCATAGGCAGAACCAGTTAAAGGATCAAGTACCCTCTCATTAAAAAGATCTATTGGGCAGGGAGTGGCCTATGCATGCTCTACTAGAGGAGACCAAGGAGTAGCTTGCTAATGTATTTCTTATAGACTCTTCGAATGAGCTAATTCAAGATATTACTTCAGAGGAAATTAGAGTCACTCTTTTTAGCATTCATGCGAAAAAGCACCAGGGCCAGATAGGTTTAATGCTAGACTTTTTTAGCAAGCTTGGGACCTAGTGGGCTACTACATTACTAATGCTGTCAAAGAGTTTTTTTCTAGTGGCCAAATGTTGAAGGAACTGAACTTGACTCATATATACCTGATTCCAAAGGTGGCTAATCCAGACTCCCTCCATGATTATAGCCTTACAACCTGTTGCAATGTCATATAAAAGGTGGTGGCCAAAATTTTGACTAATAGGCTTAAAGCAGTTATGCCTCGAATTGCTAACATAAGCCAATGAGCCTTTGTTATGGGATGATCTATTGTTGATAATATAATGATAGCCCAAGAGCTTTTCAAGAAGTACAGCAGGAAATCTACCATCTGAAGTTGTGCACTAAAGATTAGTTTCACTAAAGTCTAAGACAACCTCAATTGGGATTTTATCCTAAATATGATGCAGGCCATGAGCTTCCCTTCCAAATTCCTCCTTTAGATCAAAATGTGCATTACCACTACTACCTATTATGTTTTAGTAAATAGGGAACCAACAAACCTCTTTTGAGCAAGTAGAGGAATAAGACAAGGAGACCCTTTATCCCCATTCTTATTTATGCTAAGCATGGAGGTGTTTATAAGAATGACAACCTACTTCATTTCTAAGGATTCAAGTTTTAGACTCCACTACAAATGTGGTAAACTTCGTCTGTTCAATTTAACCTTTATAGATGATTTTTTGCTGTTTTCTAGGTCTTCTCAAGCCTCCCTTAATTTTCTTTTCAAATCTCTAGATCTATTTAGAGACATTTCGGGATTGACCCTTAACCCCAACAAAAGTCTTTTCTTCTTATTAGCTGATTCTGACCCTAGAATCAGTTCTCTGGCATCTGCGAAGGGTATTTTCTTACAGGATTTTCCTTTTAAATACATAAGGGTGCCGATCTTCTCTAAGAAATTAAGGTTCTCTGATTGTTATACCTTGGTAGACTCCATCTACAGGAGACTGCACAATTGGTATAACAGAGCTCTTTCCTATTGTGGTAGGGTACAATTGGCCAAAACAGTTACGTCTAATCTCCATAATTATTGGTGTTTACACCTAGCTTTACCTAAATAAATACTCAGTACCATAGATAGACTCATCAAGAAATGTATATAGAGTGGCCATAAAGGCAAATCCACTATTGCTAAAGTCAAATGGACACAGGTATGCTTACATAAGGAATATGGTAAAATCACCGCTAAAGCTTTACTTATTAAGAGACTGTGGAGACTTTATCACGATAAGGAGAGTCTTTGGGTTCAATGGATTTACAAGCATATCTTAAAAGGGAGAAGCTTATGGAATGCCAAGGCTACTATTTATGTATCTTGGTCTTTCAGAAAAGTACTGCTCACCTGAGAAGGAATTCAATGTTCTTTTAGACACATAATTGGGAATTGCGAATCTAGTTCCTTTTGGCATGATAATTGGCATGGGTTAAGAGCCCTCTCCCAGATAGGGGAACTACAATTGTTGAGGTCAGTTTTCCCTCAAAATGTTAGAGTCAGTACCCTTATAAGGCACAACTAGTGGCATTAGCCTACTCATTCTAACATAGGATCAGCATTACTAATGGACAATATGCCTAACTATCTTCCTGATTCCAACAAGGAAGACAAGATTACCTGGACTCAGGACAAAAATGAATAATTCACCACTGCTTCCTATCGAACATATTTAGTCACAAAAAATTGGAGTGGGCTAGTATGATTTGGGACCCAAACATACTATTATCCTACCAAGGACATAATCAAGTTCAGCATTCCAAATAGGATCTGTTAATTTTGTAAAAAAAACCATTGAGGATATTGATCACTTACTATTTGGGTATACTTATTATATTTGGAACTGTCTGTTGGGTTTATGTGGTCTATAAAAACCCTATATGTACTGGAGGGGATTCTTAACGTGGGTGTAACGGATTCCACTACAACAGGAAAGAGACCTAGCTTTCCTAAGAATAATACTTAGAGCTACCACCTATGGAATTTAGAGGGACCAGAATGGGAGATTAAATGAAGAAATGGGGAAGGTATGCACAATCTTACCTAAAGAATTATACATCAAATCAGGGAAATTGCAATCATGAAACATCTAGCGATTTGCATGAATTCAGAATGGGTTTCTAAATGGAAATTACTGTAAATCGTACCTGATCTTCAATTGAGTGACTAGAGGCCTTCGGTTGAGAAGAGAACATATGGCATAAATGATGTCCTAGACAGCTTTGAAACATGTCAAACAATCTTAAGAGATATAAGATATACGAGTTTTAAGTAGGTGAACTCATGTGTTAGGTCAAGGGAGATACAGGCGAGCCATCTTGGAAGACAATCTGAGAAGGTTGATCTATGACTGAATTGATAGAGGACCCTGTGTCTCATTCGGGATTTGACAGTCGAGGCCCTCGATTATGTGCTAAGTTATTCCTTGGCTTTCTTTTGGTTTGTTTTTTAGCTTGAAATGATGTGTTTTCTTATAGTCTTGGGTACATCCGATTTTATTTCTTTCTAATGATATTTCTATTTATTTTAAAAAAATTTAAGATTCGAAAAATATTTTCATATTTGTGAGTCTCACTTAATTATTTAATTAAACATGAATTGAATTGAAATTTTTTTTAAAAATTTATCGTTAATTCCAAATAAAATAATAATGTCTTTTATTCTTATTTCTATTATCATCGTGTTGCCGTTGATGGATCTCTATCTTTCACTCCATCTGATTGTAACAAAAATTGTAAGTTATTGATATAAGTATGGGCCAAGTAACTGAAAAGGAGATTGGATAGTTTAGAGCCAAACATATATTAAAGAAGTTTAAGTGGATTGAAGATTATATTTATGCCTTTAAAATATTTCTTGTTAGCCGGTATAACAAAATAAGAGCATATAGTTAGTTAGTAGAAGTCTATAATTATGCCAAGTGTCTCTTAATCATTTAATTATGAAATTTTAATTATATTGAAGGTCCATCTATTTCCCCAATGAAATGAGACAGATGAGGGGAAAAAAGGTTCATTTACCATTTTACTCTTCCTCTTCCTAAAGTTCCCAACCCTCCTTAAATCAGGATCTTCAAATTTTGGTCTGCTATCATTTGTGCTCTCATTTCATTTTCTCATGCCTCCCAAGTAGAGTTTGGAAGATGTCTTAGATGTGATCACAAAACTCATTGAACTGATTGTTACTCTACAGGCTTTCTTTGACCAATGTCAAGCTTGCCTGCAAACTTCCATTTCTTCTTTTAAAGACAAACATAATTCCCTTCTTGATGTTGACACTGATTTGTAATAGTAAGTCCTTTCCCAGTCTCTTAATCTATAATCCTTATTACCCATTAACCAACACCCCTCATCCTTTTCTTCTCCTCCTTCTTCCCAGAACCTATATATTTTCTCCCTCACCATTTCATTCACCCTTCCTTTCCACCCCTTTTATACCCTTCCACTATCTCCCTCTTAAAGCCCCTAGATTACAAATGCCTATGTTTGACAACTCTAACCCCTTGGACTGGTTGTTTATAGCCGAGTAGTATTTTCAATATTATCATATACCAGCAAAGTAGCGTATGGATATAGTGGTATTTTACATGCATGGTTATTCCTAAAATTGATATAAATGGATGCATAATAATTAACAACTTACCAGATAGGATAATTTTACAAGGGCTCCCGATATTCATTTTGGTCCCTCCTCCCATGATAATCATAGAATAGCATTTTTTAAATTACACTAAATTGGATTAGTTCAAGCCTAGGTAAAATTTGAAAAACTTTGCAATTTGATTGTTGGTCACTTGTCCATTTTTGTTTTGGATTGCTTTATCTATGGCCTTAAAACTAAGATTTCGTAAGAGTTATCCTCAAACCCCATTCCATTTCTTAAGCCATTGGGTTAGCCAAATAATTAGGATCCAAAATTTAGTCTACTCTTGCATCTCCTCTACGACCCATTCCTTTCACAACCCTAAACCATTACTACATACCCCCAAAACTCCTAAACATCCTATTAAACTTATTTCACCATCAGAAACGCAAGATAGATGCTTTAAAAACATCTTAATGTTACTTAATGATAGCTAACACTAATGATGCCTATTTATCACCCACACCCCCTCAACCACCCTGACCTAATCCCTCCCTCACCCATTGTTCCTCTCCTACTTATATAGAACACTTTCACATCTCTATTAAAACTATTATAAGTTATGTTTCTCCAAAAATTATGTTTTCAGAGGGAAATAATGGTCAAATAGTTTATGCTCTTGTTGATTCTAAAAGCATACATAACATTATCCAACCAAGGATTGCTCATTTTTACGTCTACCTATCTTAGTTATTCCCTCTTTTTCGGTCATGGTGGGTAATGGGAATCATTTGTGTTGTACAGGCTGTTATTCTAGTGGTCTTCTTGCTCTCTAAATTCATAAATTCGACTTTTTTTGTGTTACCTGTATATGGTGCTGATATTGATCTTGAAATTCAATGATTTATGACTTTAGATCCTATTTTATCCAACTTTTCCATTTCAACCATGTGTTTTTATCACAGTGGGTCCTTAGTTTGTTTTACCAGCAAGTCTGTTATAGTGCTTATAACTTATAACTAACTTGATCGCATAATACAAACTAATGTCATTGCTTCTTGTTTCTCACTATTTTTCTTCTATAGCCATTTTATTAATCTTACATTTTCAATAAATCATTGAGCCCCCCTTAATTGAGCTTATTTCTTCTCTTCACCTAAATATCCAAGCTCTTTTATTACTCTATTCTTAAGTATTCCAACATCCTTAGGGTCTTCCTCCTCCCTACCTTTTTTATTACCAAGTACACCTCTTACCTAATTCAACTCTCGTCAATATTAAGTTTTATCACTACCCTCACTTCCAAAAAGAAATTATGACTAAGCTTATTTATGAGATGTTAACAAATGGCATTATTCAACCCAGTCAAAGCCTATTTTCTTTCCTGGTTCTATTAGTTTGCAAATAAGATGACACAAAGGTTTTGTGTGGATTATCATACTCTTAATACACTTACGATTTGTGATAGATTTCCAATTCCAACTATGGATGAAGTATTAAATGAGCTTTTTAATGGTATTTTTTTAAATTGACCTACGCTCAGGTTATTATCAATTTTGAATGCTTAAAAGGGACACTATTAAAAGTTGTATTTATAGCTGATGGAAACTATAAATTTTTAGTTATGCTATTCAACCTAACTAATGCTCCAACCACATTTCAAAGAGTTATGATTAAGTTATTCAAAACATTTTTCAAAAATTCTGTGCTCATTTTTTTAGTGATATCTTAATCTACAGTCACAGTTGGTTAAGGCATTTGGAACATCTTGATTAGGCTCTTGGGTTACCATAATCTCATAATTTCTACGCTAAGTTATCTAAATGTCTATTTGTTGTTTCGCCTATGAATTATTTGAGCCATATTATTTCTACTCAAGGTGTGTAGGTCAACTCAAACAAAATTTAAGCTATTCTAAACTAGACCATCCTCACAACAGTCAAGGCACTTCAAGGTTTTTTGGGCCTAACCGATTACTATAGACACTTCGTTAGACATTATGCTACAATTACTAGTCCTCTTATGGTTCTCTTATAGACTCATACTTTCAAATGGTCGCATATTGCTACTGTTACATTAGAAGAATTAAAGAAAGTTATTACTATAACACTTATCTTAAGCTTATCAAAATTTTTCAAGACATTTAACTTGACCATTGATGCTTCTAAAATCACAATTAGAGAAGTTTTGTCTCAATACTACCATCCCATTGCCTATTAAAGTAAGAAGCTCCCAACTCTACTAAAATTTGCATCTACGTATACCAGAAAAATGTATGCAATTACTGAAGCAATAAAAAATGGTGACAATATTTTTTGGGTAATAAATTTTGAATTTTCATTGATCAAAGGAGTCTTAAACACATGATTTCTCAAAATATCCAAACTTCCAACCAACAAAAGTGGCTTACTAAATTATTAGGGTATGCTTTTGAGATTCATTACGCACTGGTAAAGAAAACATAGTGGTCGATGCCCTCTCCCGCTTAACTAATGTCTCTCTTTCCATCCTTTTGGCCATTTCATCTCTATCGTTACATTGGCTAAATCATCTTCACCAGTTCCCTTGCATGTGAATTCATCAGGAAAACACAAACTAAACTACCCTTACAATCCCATTACCATTTCAACAATGGTCTCCTATACTACTATAACAGACTCTACATTCCTAAGGCTACTAGACTCCAACAACAATTATTTACATAATTCCACTTCACTTCCAATAATGGCCATTCTAGTGTACGTGCTATAACTTGTTGCTTCGATGATTCCTTTTACTAGCCAAACATGCACAAAAATAGCAAGACTTTCATTAAAGAATGTCAGGTTTGTTAACAACATAAATTCCTGACCTAAAAACCATATGGTACACTACAACCTCTCCTAATTCCATCATAAATATGGGATGAAATTATGATGGATTTCATTACTCACTTACCAAATTCTCACGGGAAGATAACATTTTGAGCAATGGTTGATTGCTTGATGAAATTTGCTCATTGTATTGCCTTGCCTTCTAAATATACAACTACTTCTTTAGTTTTGATTTTCCTCAATGAGATCTTCAAACTTCATAACATGCCTAAGTCAATCATTAGTGATCGTGACCTTGTCTTCCTCAGTAAATTTTATAAGGAAAATTTTAAACTATAAGGCACTACCCTTATCTACAACAGTACGTGCCACCTACAATTGAACAACCAATATGAGGTTATGAATCGCTGTCTTGAGGCCTACTTGCATTATTTTGTTAGTGATGGGCCTCATTACTAGCAAAATTAAAAGAAAATCTTTCTCACATTAAGTATTACATGGAACAACAAGCGAAGAAAAAGAGACAAGGAAAAGAGTTTGCAGAATAGGATTGGGTTTTTATTAAGCTTCAACCTTACTGTCAAATCTCTGCTCACCAAAGACCTTCCTATAAGCTCTCCAAGAAGTTTTATAGTTCTTTTTTAGTTTTACAACAAATCGACAAGGTGACATATAAACTTGACTTACTAGCAACCTCCTGCTTCCACTGAATCTTCCACGTCTCTCTTCTTCACTGCTTTTATGGATAACCAAACATGCGAACCTACCCTCTTCATTTATTAACTAATGGCATTAACTTAATGTAGATTTCTAAAGCCATCATTGGGACTCGCACGCTTGCATCTCATAATCCCCTCAAAAAGTTGTTGGTGCATTGGGATACACCCACTCTAGAAGAAGCAATATGAGAGGATTTGCAACCATTCAAATTGACGTATCCCACTTTTGACCTTGAGGACAAGGCATGGGCCAAGTCGCTGTAAAGGAGATTAGACAGATTAAACCTAAACGTATATTGAAAAAGCCAAAGTGGATTGAAAAATTAGAGTAATTATCTTTTTATCCCCTATGTTAATGTCAATTATTAAATACCCCATGTGTTTTTGAAAATATCACAGACTCCCATGTATTTTGACAAAATTATCAAATACCCCCTAAAACTATTTTGCGCTGACATGGCGGCTGTGCTGACATGGTAGGTGACTGTACATGGGGTGCATTGATAATTTATGAAAATACATGAGATATTTAAAAAATAAAAAACACAATAAGTTGTTTAAAAAATAAAAAATATAGGATAACTACTTTATAAATTATATTTATTATTTAAGGTATATTTTATTTATAAAATATAAAAATAAATTTTTATTTATAAATTTTAAAATTTATAAACTATATTTATAAATATAAATAAATATAATTTGTGTATTTAAAAAG
>JAOXYD010148345.1:0-10558 GCA_028565735.1 Pinacopodium congolense
GTCATAAATCTATTAAATGCCAATTCTCATTATACATCTAATACGGATTACCCAACTCACTCTCACAATTTGTTATAGGGTTTAAACTTAATAAACAACACAAATATTTATAATATTAAATCAATAACCAAAGGTTCTAAAATAGTTCAAACAACAAATCTTAAAAAAAGCTTAGCCACTCATAACAAGAATAAGTTCAATCATGTCTATATTTTTTAAAATGTAAAACAAAAAAAAAATAAAATAAAATAAAATAAATCTAAAAGAAAATGTAGAACTTGATGAACTCTTAAAGTTTTTGTATGTGGAGATGAAGCTTGTGCGATGCTCTCCTTTTCCTTCACCCGAATCCCCCTTTTTGGTGTTGCTCCTATTCTTTTTCTTTGCGAATGCCAAATCTCTGTTGGTTTTGCTCTTTGTGTGCGACTGTTGAATTATTCTGTTTGTGTTTCTAAATCTCTGTTATCTCTAGGGTTATGCGTTCTCCTTTGTTTTTTTGTCATTTTGGAGTCTTGATGCAGATACAATTTGTCTCGACCCATGTTTCAATCCATGCGGAAGCTCTACTATTGCCAACAGCTTCAATCCGTGTGCCAAGTCCATACGGATCTGTGCAGCTTCAGTCCATATAGCGAGCGGGCGAGCAGGCTCTCTTTTGCAGATGGGTCTTGGTCTTGGACTTGGAGCTGCTCTCGTGTTGGTGAGTCCATGTGGGAGGACTTGGAGTGGTCCTTATGGAGAAGGGTCGTCTCCAGCGCCAACCTATGCGGAATGCCCAAGCACTAGCACCTGAAATCTTGGTCTTCCGGAAGGTTGGACTTGGGCATAGTCTATGCGGAATGCCCATACACCAGCACCTGGAAACATACACTCTCACTGCTGCCAGCAACAATGCAAAATAAGTCCTTGAACTCTGACCTCGATGAACGCATTTTTCCTAGTTTTTCAAGGTTATTTCCTTAGTTCTTTTATCTTTCATTCTTCCCTCCTCATTCTTCATTTCATCTGAATATCAAGTTTTTTTTTCTTTTTTGAAAACAAACTTTCTTCCAACTTTGATTTTCAACTTCAATTTACCCTACACAATAAATAAATACGTCAATAAAATTTGATTCTAACCTAAAATCAATAATTAAATAATAAAACATAAATATAAATTAAAACACTTAAATGATCAATACTTACTCCAAACTAATACTAAACATTAAAAAAAACAATAATGAAGATCATACTAGACAAAAACATACAAAATAAGTCTTAAAACACAACAATAACAACCTATCATGCAAGAAAAACATGCCAAACATTTAGAAAAACCTATAACTAATGCACAACTATCAACAACTCCACCAAAAATATTATACAAATATGCACAAACTATACCTCGAACATTATGTAAAAATATAACTACATTATACAACATGTATCATTACAAGAAAAATACCATAACATAATATAAAAATATCATCGTGTGATACAATAAATCATCACTTCACACAACTAAAAAAAATACATAAGTGTTGCTTTTCCTTTAACTATCCAATTATGATATTGCCCTTGTGTTATTAGTATTATATCTTTCCATAATATTATGTCTTATGCATATTGTTACTTTGTTATATAGGTCAGAAACTCGAGGCTGTAGGACTACTAGTTTGAAGATATTAATTATCCTTTGGTATTATCTATATTGGTGTTTTAAATTTATCAATGCCCTATCTCAACTTCCAAACTAATTTTCTAAACATATTATATTTTTTTATGTGCTTATTCTTAATAATATTAAGTGCTATTGTGTTTTATTTTAAGTTGTTTAATAAATTTCTATTAAGTATTTGTAGATTTAACACTTAAACCACCCTTTCTTAGGTGGTTTAAGGTCATGAATTGGTATAATAACATGTCTCTCTTATTAGGTATCTAGTGATATGAAATAAAAGATAATGGCACTCATTAGGGCATAAAACCTCAACTTACTTTAATAGTAATTATTATTTTGATTGGAAATCTAGGATTATATTCTTTCATATTATAGAAGGAGTAAAGTTAAGGAATGTTTTAAAAAAGGGACCATAGGTCCCATATAAAGTATCTACTATAAATGAAGTGACTAAGTCATCCAATAAGATTTAATTCGAGTAGGATGAGAAAGACAGGAGATTAAGAGTAATGGCATTAAATAATAGAGTTATCCATATTCTCTTTTTTGTCTAGAATCAAAATAAATTTAAGAGAGTGTTAACTTATAAAATTGCCTATGTAGATTTCCTTCTCCAGTCGAGGCCTACTTAAAGGAGATGATGTTCGACTAACATTGGCCTTTAAAAAAGGTGTTACAAAGATTTGTATTGGGTTAGGTTTGTTCTGTTATTTGGAAGAAGGAACAAATTAAGTAAAAGAAAAAATATAATAAGCATGCTTGTTCATTAGTATGAATTATTTTGTACGAAGCTTAATGAAATTATTTTTAGTATGTATACTTGTTTCATTAATATTATTAATTCTTTAAAAGCATTTTGTAACACTTACTTTATGTTGAGTTTATCAAAACAAATCTTAGAAGCTTACCTAGGATTTGGGAGCCTAAGTCGGTGACAATACAAGAAACTAGACCCGTGATAAACCTACCGTTAGAAGAATTGACTAGGTCTTAACTCACTTACGAGATAAGGCTATCCAAACTCAAGAGAATGAACACGGAAAAAATAAATAAATAACCCTTCAAGTAACTAAAAGAAAGAAAAAAAAAACAAGGATGAAGAGAACACTAACTTACGTGAAAGTTATGATGATGACGATGATACAAAAATCGTCAGAATAATTTCAAAAAGTTCCTTAATATAAACATATAATAAAGGAGAAAAGACAATAAAGGTCAAGATAAATTTGAATCCAAGAACAAGGTTAACGTTATTTTTATAAACATGAAAAGAAATTCCATTCCAAGAATCAATACCCAAACCTTAAAGAGAGCAAGAGAGTAGAAAGAAAAGGATTATAAGAAGAAATAATCCATGAAAACAACATGGGATGACTGAAGTGAATATGAAGGAGAAGAAGTTTAAGATGATATTGCTAACGTGTTCTTCATAGCCTGTTATAAATAAGATAACACCTCTAAACCTACATAAAACTTGACTACGTGGAAATATTAAACAATAATAGAAAGAGATTATCCTCAAAGTAAAGGATACTCAAAAGACTTTAAATACATGCATAGAAAATAAAATAAGAACTTGATAGGGGAGTAAGCCAAAAAATAAGCATCCTTGCACGAGTCTAGGAGCACTAGAATAATGATTGAGAATGAAAAATTTTACGTAAGAAGTTTTAGAATTGAAGAAATCTCTTGAATGTTTAATAAAGGAAAATAAAACCTAGACATATTATTAAGTAAATAAAAGACCCTAGTTCATAAGCATAATATAAGATATAAACAAAGGGCTAGCACGTTTAACGGGAAAATAACTTTTATTAAAGGAAAGAGTTTGTAAAAGCTAAAATGTTTTTACAAAGTGACTAAGAGTTAAATGCATCATCCTAGACAAAAATTTAATGCATTTTATGTACTTAGGAGGAAATCTAAGGGCTTGCTTGTTATGGCTTTCATTTTCAATTTTGGTTTTCTATTTTCCTAAACACAAAAACAAAAAAAAAGCACAGAAATCTATAAAACAACATACTAATATAGCAAAGAAACAAAAAAAAAGTATCGAAACTGATAAAAACACATAAAAAATAAAAAACACAAAAACCACAATAAAAAACTAAAATCAACAATAATACCAAATATCTCCTAATATATCACATTCATACACATATATGGCTTATGCAATCACTTTAGAAGCAATAATTATCAAACCTCCTCACACACTTATATAAAACAAAGAAGTTCATATATAAACTTGCATGATTGTAATGTAAATAGAATATACTATATCTCTCATCATAGCGTGAAAAATTTGGGCATGATGAATTCTTTTATTATCTTATAAAGAGGCTTCAAGGAAAACCCAATTAATATGGGTTAAGAAGAGATCGAGGATTGATGCTTGAGATCCAAAGTACATTTGGCTTCCTAAAGCAATATGTTAAGCGCTTAATGTCCATGAATAAGGAATCTTGGATATGATATCAAATACTAGAACACAAATTATGGAACTCGTAAATAAACTCAATAAACACGATGCTATTGATGGACTTCCATTCTTAAAGTATTAAAAGGAAAAATTATTTAGACCTTGTCAAATAGGTAGGCACGTTAGAAGATAATTAATAAATAAGACAATGGTAACAAATTATATATACCTATAACTCTTACTTATTAATTTATTTGGACAATTTAGAATTGCAAGCCTAGGAAATAAATTTATAATTTTTTATTGTTAATGATTATAGTAGATGTAGTTGCATGTTGTTTCTTGCTCGTAAGGATGAGCGTTTTTAATTCATTTGTAAAACTTGTTAAAAGGATTCAAATTAAGAAAGAGTTATCAATTTCATCTATTAGAAATGATCATGACAAGGAATTTGAAAATGAGTGATTTGAATAATATTTGAAGATTAAAGAATCTCTCACAATTTCTCTTTAGTTAGAACACTTTAAAAAATGGGGTAATTGAGAGAAGGAATTAAACCATTCAAGAAATAAGTAAAACTATTCTTAATGAGTATAATCTTATTAAGTACTTATGAGTCATAGCCATATCAGTTACGTGTTACATAATAAATAGATTATACATTAAACCTTCTTTAGATAAGACTTATTATAAAATTTATCATAATAGAAAACATAAAATCAATTACTTTAAAGTGTTTGGTTTTAAATTTAAATGCTACATTCTCAACACTTGTGATAATCTATAGAACTTTGATGGAAAATCAAATGGAGTTATCTTTTTAAGCTACCTTTCATCTAGTAAATAATATATGTTTTTAAATAAAATAAATGGTTAATAACACTGGATCTCCTTTTAGTTTAATATTTATTCATTTTATTCTTCAAGTTTTAAAACTTTCATTTACCTCTTTATGACATCGTTTAACTATCACATAACTTCTGTTATCATATTTCATTAGCTTTAGATCCATTTATAACTATAAAACGATGTCATGTTAGAATTTAAGAATTTGAATATTACATCATTTTGAGTTTAAAATAAAAATGATGGATATACTAGAATGGGCTGAGTGATAACTAAACAATATCATGAGGTAAATAAGAATTTCCAAAAACAGGTAATTCGATGCTTAATTTAGTCCAAGTCTATTTTTAATGAATATTGATTCATTTATTTTTTTGATTTTATTTTTAATAACCTCCCATTAAATTTATTTTGATTTTAGATGTCTAATTATATTTTATCATGTTTAATTTGCATCAAATCTTAATGTATCAGGTTTAATTTCGTTGCTATATCATCCAATTTTATTTATTTTTCTAAATTATCCTTAGTTAAATTTTAGTTGCTAGTAATTTTTTACATTATAGTTTAATTAATACAACCATGTATCCTTTACTTAAATTGTTCATTTGAGTTAATAAAACCCTTTCTTATCTTTCTAATATTCATCATTATAATTTTTTCAAGCCATCTTTTCCATTCCAGAAGTCACCATCTCCACTTCAACTTGTTTTGAAAATCAAAACTAGAACCACCTCTCATATCTTTTTTTGAAATCCTAAACGAGTTAGTTTCATTCTTTACGCTAAAATCAACCTCTATCCTCTTTTAAGAAAAAAATGGTGAAGTCAATCTACTAAAAAACTACCCGCCATTCCTACACCCCTTATTAACTACATTCACTTTTCCCTCCTCTAAACTACATACAAACTTATTATCTTGTATGTATTATCTCAATATATTATTTGTTGATGTCTCCTTTGTTTTCGTGCGTTTAATATAAGAGGCTTGTCATATGGTGAATCAAGCTTTAGGAAAATTTGAAGTGAAGTAAATTGAAAGAAATAATTAGTTCTATTTACACTATTTCAAGATCAATTGATTATGATTCCACTTTTTGTGTAATTTTGTTTTCCAAATGTCCTTTTTTGTTGATTTACAGTCATAATGGTTGCATTATTAAATTTTCCATGAAATTTCTACTTGTTGTACAATAATTTCAAACATGTTCTTATTTTTGGTGGAATATGGATGTTTTAAGAGCTTCTATTATCTCCATTATAGGAAATTGCATGTTGTTTTTTTTATTCTCCCTTTTAATTGCTTCTAACTATTTGAGATAACTATTAGTTAAAAGGTTTTTTTTTTGTCTTTTAAGAGCCTACTTCATTTGTTATCAACGATCCATGTTTCCACATTTTAAAGCCAAATTTGATTCATTTGGTTTTGGTTAAATTCATGATTATATTTTGATCAAAACACCAAGCTTTTAAAATTAGGCAATGGTAAATGCCCTCTTTTGCAACTTATTTTGGTTTCAAGTTTGATGTTGGCTTATATTTTATAATGGTTTTCTTAGCCAAACTAAAATGTCATTTGAAATGTTTAAATCCTTTTATTCATATGATACTATGTATCATCCTTGAGATTGTTGACATCTTGTTATTTTGCTTTCTTTCATTTTCTCATTATACAGGATCATTTTTGTCTTGATATTCTTGCTTTATGGATTATCTTATGTATTTAGTCTAATCTTTCAAAATCTTTTTTCCTTAGGAAAATTTTCTTATTTTTATGTTATTGTGTTATACATATTTAAAAATCTTCTACTCTTATGATGTTTATTGAATGTTTTGACCTATCATATAGTTTGATATTGCCTAAAAATTGTATTGAGGAAGTTGAGGTTGTTGTAAAGTTATTTTTTGAGAATTTCGTTACTATAATGATTGTACCCTTTTTTCCCATAAAACTAATGATTTGAGTTCCTTTCTATTTATTCTATGGTAATATTGATACCTATACTAAACTTTAAAATTACTAATTTTAAAAAATGTTATGGTTGTTGCTGTTAGATCTATTATGCAATTCAGTCTATCAACTTGACGTTAGAATGCATTAATGTTGACTTGAATTCATCTCTTAGAAATGATTGAATAATATTTGTTATTCTAAATTTAAGTGATGTTTGAGTGTATACAATTAAGACTATGTGTTTGTATTCTTTATATGTCTTATTTGTTAGAATCCAAAAATTATTTCACTACCATTTATTTCAGCTTAGTGCATATGCTTATATTTATCTCATTTAGCGACCTTATGTTATTAAACAACTTAGTAATTAATGGGATATATATCTATTTAGGGGGATAAATGTCAATGCTACTAGACTTTTGAAAAAGTATAATAATGTATTTGCATTACTTCAATGGGACTTATAATATGATATTTACTTTAAGTGCATCCTAAACCTAGTTGTTAGCTTTCATTTTAATAGTCCTTCATTTGCATTTCTTTTCTTCATTTGCATTACTTTATTTATTAAGAAGACTAATAAATAATGCTTAGAAAAGGTTTTAATAGGCCCAATTTTACCATATATTGGATCTTGTCCACTATTTCGTTATCCATTTCTATTTACTACTTGTTTTGTTTTTTTATGGTTTTGTATGATATTTAGGATCAACACAAATTTTATTTTTTTTTCTAGGTGAAATGCTTAGAAAAACAATTATGGTTGGGAAGGATATAGTAGCAAATGTCGTTGGAATTTTTGTACCCATATTTACTGAATTATATTATTTTTCATTTAGACTTATAATAATTTAATATTTTTTAATGCATGCATAAGAAAAGCCCACCTGGGTTCAATTTGAATAAATAAAATCTCCAGTGGAGTTTTAAAACAAAATTAGGCTTAGAACCATGGTTTGAATATATTTAATGTTTATACTGAAGCCTTAAAATCATCCTTTAAAAAATATTTAATTCTTTATTTTTAATGTTTTTTTAATTTTTGTGCTTAATTAGGGGCTTGAGTTAAGAAGGAAAAAGCCCATTTTCTATAAGTGGATTGATATAATTTTGGTAAAATAAAATAAAATAACCTAAGTAAAGCCTAAGAGATCTAATTTCCCTTGAATAAATAATCTAGGGTCAAACTTTAGTTTGAGATTTTTTTTTTACTTTTAATCAGTTTTAATTTGAGCCCAAGCCCATTAGTTTATGTTATGTCTTTTTCAATAATAATCAGATGAAATATTGTCCTCATATATCTGCACAAAAGTAGATTACCCTTTTCCTTCTTAATGAATAAAGTGGTGTTAATTTTACCCTTTAAAAAGTACTTATCAATTAAAAAAATGTATTAACCCTATTATACTATGCTTTAGGAGATTTCCTAGCACCATTCAAAGCTTTAGAAATCTTATTTATGGTTAGGCAAATCATGACTTTTAGAACCTTGTGACTTGACTGATGATGCGTGTACTGAATGTACCCAAGTTTTAAAATAATAAACCAAAGAATCACAAATAAATAATACCAAACACTTAATGAGGCATGTGCACCTATGACTAAGTAGTATAGCTATTTAAGTATAGGTTGTCAATCTACGAGAACTGTGATTACTAGAGAATTCCTATCCTTACTATCTAACCTATTTAAAGATGATTGATTAATTAATTTATTAAAGAAAATAAATGAAATTACTAAAAAAAATCTAAGAAAAAACCTAGCAAAAACTTTTGTTTTCCATGTCTGCTCACTCGGGTGTTTAGGGATGCTGGTGTTCCTTTAGATGGCGTTGATTTTAAGGACTACAGAGATAGGAACGTCATCAATGCCAGTGTTTTGAAGTTGTGGCATTTTGTATATCGAGGAGGCATCTGGCACAAATTACGAGAGGGCGAGCGTCTTCGTGAGGAGCCAGTACAACATGATATGCCTGAGGCGATGGGTGAGGCATCTTCAGAGGCGACACCTAGTGTTATTCCACCTCGTCGACCTTCGCCTGCGGCTACTTCAGCTCCACCACCTCTGCCAGCTTCGGATGACCCTCAGGCTGCAATGATGCAGTATCTGATCTCTATGGAGGGTCAGATTTGTTCTGAGCTTTCTGAGTTTCACTCCGATGTCACTCGTCGACTTGAGCGTCTTGATCGTCAGGCTGATGACCTTTATTCCTGCTATGAGGAGTCTCGTTAGTCTCGGGATGATGATGATCCCACAGTTTAGCTTCTTTGTTTTTCATTCTATTGCTTCGGATGTTGGTTCTTTTGTTGTTTTGTTTTAGTTTAGTAGTATAGGTTTCCCTTTTTGTTGGTTATTGCTTTTGTTTTTCAGTTCAGATCTGAGGACCATATGTTTTATGTGGATTGCTCCTGTTATACTGATCATTCATATATATGAAAGTGGAGCTCAGTTTTTGGCTATGCTTGTATTGTTTTTGATTTTCTTTATTTCAGTTCCTGCAAATCAAAGCTAAATACATCGATGGACTTCATGGATATCTCATACGTGTGTATTCCTTTCCCTACCTTATGCATTTCATTTCTTTTTCAAACATTGAGGACAATGTTTCTTTTAAGTGTGGGGGAGGGATAGTCTATTTATCACTTTTACCACTTGAGCATATGGTTTGTTTGATAGTGATTTGATTTATCATTTATTTCATCGTAGTCTATAAATGATGGAAAATTTTTTCGAATTTTGCTCCTTTTTATTATTTATGCTTTCATTTGAATTTAATTATTTTGGTAATTGGAAATGTTATCTGATTCATTTTGATTATTAAGGACTAAATGCCTTTAATTTAATTCATAAATTGGATAGTAGAGACCTAAGGGTAGAAGGATATTCCACATATAAAATGCAACTTTCTGAGTAATTTTGTATCATTTTTAACGACATTAACCTCATTCAAAGAAAAAGAACTGGAATTAACCCCAAAAATATTTCCTTCCTAACGTCAATTTCAATCCAATTTTACATCCAATCCCTTCAAACTCAATTTCTAACAACTTAAATTGAATATTTCATCAAATTGCTTCAGATTAAACCTCAAAAACACACTTAAAATCAAATCAATCTCACCAAACTAAGGCAAATCACACCAAACTTAATTCAAACACATTATCCTTACTTCAATCACACTTCTAAGGCTTCAACACTTGATTTTATTCAATCCTAACACTCAAATAAAATCAAAACATGCACATTTACCTACCTAACATGATAAATTACCTAGTTCAATGAGGATTAAACAGTAAAAGAGTCTCAGAAGACTCCTCAACTGAACTAGGCACATACAACTTCACCCTTTGTCCATTAACCTTGAATGTTTAGTGACCATTGCTAACTTTAATTGTTCCATATGGATACATGTTGGTCACATTATAAGGGCCAGTCCATCTAGATCTTAACTTTTCAGGAAACAATTTCAATCTTGAATTATAGACCAAGAATTTATCATCAACTTTGAAGTCTCTTAGAATGATGTGCTTGTCATGCCATCTCTTATTCCTTTCCTTATACAATTTAGAGTTGTCATAAGCTTTAAATCGAAACTCATCTAATTCATTCAATTGCAAGAGCCTTTCTTCACCAGCCTTCCTTGAATCAAAGTTTAGAAAATGAATAGCCCAATAGGCTCG